>CM048841.1:42939990-43039083 GCA_026545765.1 Plantago major
TCGTTGAACGACTCTGGACAATTCTTCCTTATTTTCTCCTCTATTTCCCACGTTCTCGTCCCGTGCCGCAATGGTGCTTCGGTAAGACCTCTACCATCGGAATACTTTTGGTGTAGTTATATTTTTCTTTCATCTTTCTAGATACTATGGCAACGGGTAAAAGTGAGGTCCGCTGGTACCATTAATCTATCACTTACAGAAGATAAACCCTTGAAAGCACATTCTAAGAATTTAATAAAAGTCAAATGTTCAATGCGTTAAACTCGACAACAAAAGTAATTAAGAATTCTATTTACCGAGGTACAATATAATCAACCATAAAACATTTTTCAGAAACTTCCTTGGCAATCACACATTTATAAAATCCTTAGGTAATGTTAAACATAGATATACATACAGTCACTTAAGAGTATTGCAAAACCAGGAAAGATAATTATGCCTATTGTAATTCCTTTAAACAGAACAATGGGAAAGAAAAGGCCCACAAACATGGAATGATACAGCAACTTGTAGAAACTAACGCATACATACAAATTATACTCAACTGGCAAATAACGAAAGAGACAAAGGGGACTAAATCAAATTAGAATGTATTCTCAAATGATCACCGGATAAAGGGATTAAACCACAGAGCCACCATAATAACTTCTAGCATAAACATGATAGCCATCATATAGCTTGAATTAAGGAAATGCTCAAATATCTAAGCACGCAATCATATAGTGGTCATTTATTAACTCTAGTTAGTACGAATCGTTATGTAGTCGGCCGCCTACAAGTGATTTATACTAACTCTAGTAAAATATTGGACCACTAAATGATAACACATAACATGCCAAAAATATGCTACACAACACAAGCAGGTAACATTTTGATCATAGGACACGAGAAAATTAGAATCACATACGTCAAGCAAATCAAATTGAGCACTCATACGTCAATCACTTTCATATCATCGTAACAAGACGACAACTCGAGGACCAGTTAACACGAAAGACACAACCAAGGTTCAGTAACTTAGATACCTCACTCGCACAACCCAAGGTCCGAAAATCATATCCCGGTAAAGCCCGAGTAAAAACTCAGGCTCTGATACCAACTGTAACGCCCCGAAAATTTACAGTAATAAAAATAAGCGTCTTTTTTTTGAAAAAACTAGAGAAGACGCAAAACTTTTACACAAGTCTAAATGAAGCTACAAGCATCTACTAATCACTAACAAAACGAAGGGTTCAAAACAATTTTCCAAACAATCCCAAACTTTTTAAAGAAACCCCACTCTCTGTTGCTGAACGTCTAGGACTCCAAGGCGCCAAAATCTACAAGAAGGTAACAAATCAAGTGTGAGATAAAACTCATTGAGGTTTTGTGCTAAGTGAACAACGAATTATGTAATAACGAAGTATGGTTTTTAAAATCAAACGAATCATAATATAAAAATAATCGAAGAAAATATATAACGAAGCGAATAAACTATCGTTGGTGCAGTCAACCTTATAACCCCAATCCAAGCCCTTATCACTCCAGACAGGGTGCTACCACTGTCAAACGAAGACGAAGACCCTGCCATGGTACAGGGGTGGAACACTACTACTCCCAAAGACCTCGGCGACTTCTGCCTCGCGTCTAGGGATAGTAAGCAGAGGTACTTCATGAACAACTCGACAGACACAACTTCCCAAGTATGTCCACTCAGAAACCCCCACCACAATTGCACACATATCGGTCGAAGCGAATCAATCAATCAAATCAAACGAAAATCATAATAAATCATATACATATATATCTTTTTAGAGCGGAAGCTTGAGAAAAAGATTTGATGCAGTTTTCAGAACTTGATTTAATGAGTTTCACAATATTTGAGATGCAATACTATATAATATTAAAATAGCTTCTTGTAGTTTCGCAAATATACATATACTTTTTGGGTAGAACACTCACCTTAGATGACCTTGCCAAATAGCAACCCGCAAATCCTGATAAAAGGTAACACTACTTAACATTAAGCAAAAACACTTATCGATACCCTTTAACCCCCACAAACGATCATAAGCCAATAGAATCAACTAGGCATATAATTACATAATAATTTAACAATTTGTCGCTAACAATTATAAAGATAAGCAGTAACGTATATTTATCACTAATCACACAATTATGCATATAATCTGACTAACTGGACAAGAACA
Source organism: Plantago major (assembly GCA_026545765.1). NCBI lineage: Eukaryota > Viridiplantae > Streptophyta > Magnoliopsida > Lamiales > Plantaginaceae > Plantago > Plantago major. The sequence continues at coordinate 42,942,180 of CM048841.1, forward strand.
CACAATTATTTAAATATAACATGATATGCTTCACAAGTCTGAACACAGAAATACAATAACAGAGCAACAAGGCTGGCAATTTATGCAATAACATGAGACAGTGATACAAATTGGATTACTAACAGAACACTTAAAGAAGACAAACATTAACATGTCACCAAACACATATCTAACAACCTAATTATATGACTCATTAGGAGACTCACAAAGGATAAAATACACAGCACCTTCGAGTTCAAGTACATACAAATGTCCCTAATGAATGTAAGACCAACTATGTATAAGCTTTCTTGCCCAAGAGATCAATCTAGCAATCAATAACAGTACGCCTAAGACATCTTCTTCCATCTCAATTTAGTTTCCCTTTTTTGGTGTGATCTCATTAAATTTAGGTTCCGTTCATAAAATCCCGATTCTGGCAGTTTGGTAGTCCTTCATTATAAATACATTTCAGTGGTCAAACGTTCTTAATTCTCGTGTTTCTAATTTGTTTATTCGATATTATTGTGCTTTCTATTCAAAACATACTTTTAAGTCTAAAACACCTTTATAGACTGTCACTTAGGAATTTTCTACCTAAACTGCTCATGCAGTGAGCAATGATGGGAAAATATTTATAAAATATTCTATACCACTCCAAATATCATGATTCTTATTGACAAATGTCTAATTTCATGTATCTCTCATTTCACAGAGTCTAAGGCCGATTTGATCATGTTATAGAAGAATAATTGGGGTTTTACTAACAGTACATTGTTCTGCAAACATTATAAATATTAGATCTTTCGCGAATTTTAATTAATTTATTAAACCTCATTTTAACCTCATTCTAAATCTATGAGATGAATGATAGTGTTGTACATGTCTACATAAATTAGAAACATCAACAAACTAATAAAACTATTTATTTGGTATTTTACAAAAGCAGGGCAGATTACTTACGAGATTTGGGGATTTTCAAGATTTGAGCTTATTCTACTTCAAAATCAACATGCAATCCATTAGATGACTTACCCAATTGATTGTGAGGCCATATTACTCATTTACTTTAGTTTGTAAGTGAAAATCATCAAGATTTCATTAAGAAAACATGCATGCATCAAGATTAAAAACTAGCTTGAGAAGAACAACTTTTAACCCACCTTAACACTTTTCTTCTTAGAGTTTTGGATTAATTCCTTCTCTACTTCAAAATTGAAGTGATAATTTGAGTTCCTAGAAAGTGTTAAATGGACTTAGATGTGTTAGAGAGTGAAAAGAATGAAAAGGATGAAATAGAAGAACAAGGGAAAGGAATGGGTATGATTTTATTACCTTCTAATTTGTTGTTGTAGCTTGATCATGCATTGAGATGTGTCATTATCTTTTTCAAGTTGAGATGATAAGGAATATGTATTTGCATGTGAGAAATGGTGAAGGATAAGTAGAGATGTGAAGCTTGAAGGAGTTTTGATGAGATGATAATTTAGAGTCTCATTGGGTCCTTTTTAGCGGTCTTTGTGAGTCTTTTTCTTTAGTTTTATAGTCTTTTTAGTTTGTTTTTACGCTTTGGTGTTTTCTTCAAATTTTGCAGGATTTGATGTCTTTTGAGCTAAATGTGGACGAGCTGCTTAGCATAGCTGGTCATGTAGGATTCGTCCGCCACGAGATTTTCTGAGCTTGGGCTGAAATTGCAAGAAGGCTCGCCGCGGCGAGATTTTGCGAATGGAGCCTCTGATTTGAAGATTGAAGCTCGCCGCGGCGAAATTATGTGAGGGCTAAATATATTGCGATAAAGAAGGCTCATTGCTGGCGAAGCAATTAGACTTGTCGAGATTTCGAATGGCTCCCTGCTTTGAAGGAAGACGTCGCATGGCAGAATTTCTGTTGGATATATAATTGACAAAAGGAAGCTCGCCAAGCATTAACCCTTGTGACGCCGCAGTTGAGCTCAGAATTTGTTTTCCTTATTAGTTTAGAATTTGTTTTTCTTTTCTCTCATACTTTCTTTTAACCTAGTTCTTAGTAAAAGGCTCCTAGACATTATTCTGGAGATTGAACTACATTGGAGCTTGATTTATCTTTGATTGAAGGATTGATATCGAATTCCTGGTTATTGTGGTAATTCTCTATTGTTTATCTCTTTACAATTCGTTCTTGTTCTTGTTTGTCGAATTGTATGAGCTTGCATACGATTATCATTCTGCTTATGTTTAGCATGAGCAATATCTTGAATTCTTTGATCCTTGCTTCTATCATGAGTAGCTAAACCACTCCAAAAATGGTAGTTATGTGACGGTTATGCATATTCGCTTCTAGGGTTTAAATTCGTTCATATAGGTTCGTCTATCTTTAAATCCTCGTAAAACCTTCAATCAATAAGCTAGATTAAGACTTTCAAAATCATTTCCGGTTAAGGATCGTGGATTGACGACCCATGATTTCTCTATTTCAAAACATTCAAATAACGATTGGTTGAATTGGATTGACTGATTTTTGTACACCAACCGTGTGACAATATGAACGTATCCCTAGAGCGAATTAGCATTGCTTGATCGTAACTACTGTGTTCTTTCTATCCCATTGAAATCAACTACATTGCATTTTCTGTTTTCTAGTTATTAGAAGTACTCAAATTCAAACAAATCAAACTGTTTCTACAAGTAATTGTTTGCTTTCAATCTGTGTGGTAGCCTAATTGATTCCTTAGAGAACGATCTCGTGGTTAGCATAGTCTGTTTACAATGTCTGCTTCCTACTTGTTTTCCTAAGTAGTAATTTTGAGCACATCAAATTTGGCGCCGCTGCCGGGGAGTCAATTCCTACTGTAGCGCTTGATTGCAAATCATTACTTGTTTTCCAACTTACCTAAGGTTTAGTGCACTAACAGAAACTAAGGATATTTCGAGGTTTTCGTGTTGTGTAGCTCTAACAACAGGTTGATCAGAAAGGACATTTCAATGGCTCAGTTAACCTATGGAGCCTACATGCAGCCCGGGGAGGTTAAGGCCGGGAAAGCAGCAATCGTGCTGTCTAATGAGGCGAGGAATTTGGAACTCAAAGCTCACCACTTCCATAATCTCCCCAAGTTCTACGGAATGGCCAACGAGGATGTGATAAGGTTCCTCAAGGAGTTTGAAGTCGATTGCGAGATTCCGTTGACAAATGGAATGTGATTTGATGGAGAGATAAGGAAGAAGGTTTTTCCGATGTGCCTACAGGATAAAGCTAGGAACTGGCTGTTAAACCAGTCTGGGGGTTCTTTACCCACTTGGGATTCTCTCTATAAATCCTTCGTGAATAAGTTTTACCCTCCTGAGAGAACGCAGCACCTTCGTAATCAAATATGCAGTTTCAGTAGATGTACGATGAGACCTTCTATGAAGCTCGTGAACGCTTCATACAGTTGCTATCCCAATGCCCGCACCACAGGATCGACGAGATGAATCTGTGCATCAGATTTTATGAGGGTCTGAATTGGGAGTGTCAGAACATGGTTGATATGACGTGTAAAAATTTACTCCTGGAAGCAACTTCTGACGAATTAAATGGTGTTTTCGAGAGACTGGCAGTCGTGTCTCAGCTCAAGAGTGTGAGAAATACATCTAGCAGAGCGGGATACCGAGCAATTGAAGGGACTCCAGGGGCATGTATTGCTGAGTGGGACAAGCAAAGTGGGCAGACTAGACAACAGGGTAACTGGCAGGGTAACCAAGGTAGCAACAACTTCTATGAGAATACGCCACGGGAGCAACCAGTTCTAGCTCAGCCAGTTCAGGTTCAGGTTACGAAAGTGCCGGGAAGTCCTGATCAGGCAATCAGGGACCACATGGAGCGTTCCGAGAGGTTCTGGATTGAAGCGCAGGAATGAACAGCGGTTCGACAGTATTGAGCAATCACAAAGAAGGCTGGAACAGATATTGGGTGACTTGGTTGGGAAATTACAACTCATGGAGAAAGGGAGACACCCAGCAGTCCCAGAAAACATTAGAGTTCTGGCAGTTGAGATAAATTTTGAAGAACCAGGGAAGGTTACATCTGTTGTTGCCACCTGTACCAATGAGGTTGAGAACTCTGCACCAGACGAGGGAACTCCAGCGACGGTTCAAGTGACCCATGTACTGACAGCGGAGCAGACTATAGACGTAGCCACTGTTGTATCAACAAGGGATGAAGTCGAGGAACCGAGTTCCGTGATTCCAGAAGAGGAGGCAAATGCGGAGCAAGAAACTGCTGAAACCGACCCCCCCCCCCCACACCATAGTCATTCCTAAGGCGGAAAAGAGTATAAGCGACTCCGATAGCTTTGATTTATTGGTAGGCATTGGGTGTTCAACTCAGGTTACCGGAATAGTTGACACTGGTGCTAGTTGCAACTTGATGACTTTTGACACCTATGAAGACTTAGGCTTAAAAGGATTGGAGTTGCGTAGATGCTTTATGACTCTTGCTGGTGGAACCCGAAGCAGATGCATGGGGATTGTGGAAGATGTTCCAGTTAAGCTGGATGGTATAACAGTGATGACAGATTTTGTGGTAGTGGAATCGCCGAGGGTGAAGGGGAAAGAAATGGAAAAATATATGCTACTTCTAGGGAGATCCTTCATCCGCTCAACTCTCATGGTGGTGAATTTACATGCTCGAACCTGCACAATTGAGGTGCAAGGCAAGCCACGTGAACTGAAGGCCTATTCTGCTCCATTATATTCTGTTTCGCAGGTTGATAGCAGAAAATTCATAGGAGCACACACTGGACCCTTATATATACATACTTATCAACAAGGAAGAACAAGAGCAACACCAACCGGGAGAGCTAAGAACTTCCAGAGTACCCGTTAGCCAATGCGGAAGAGTCTTGTACATGACTTTAAACGTACACCTACAGGCAAGTCACTGTTGACCCCATTCTTTTTCTTCTTCTTTACTCTACGCTTGAGGACATGCTTGAGTTTAGGTTTGGGGAGGGGGAATGTTCTCTCTATTGTCTTGTCTGCATTTTCTCTATTTTCTGAGTCTCTAGAGTCTTTCGTCATTTACTTTCTGTTTGTTTTGGTCATTTTTTCTTTTTCTTCTCTAGAGTCTTTCGTGAGTCATTCCTCCAAGTTACGAAAACTTCTATTGTGATTGTTAAATCTGCTTGCTGCTTACGTTATGCACGATTCTCAGCTTAGATAGTGTAGTGGATTTAAGATTTCGTAAGTTTGTTTTTCCTGTAAATAGCAAGTTTGTTTAACTCTTTAGTCCAAAAGGCCGGTGAGAAACTTTAAGCCGATGAAAAAATATTGTACCGGCGCTTGTGTGATCCTTTCAGGAAGTGCAAACCATCTTGTTTCCACCTTTTCATTCTCATGTGTACTCAGTTAAGTTAAGTATGACGAACGGCATGCTCTTCATGTTTCATTTTGTCGAAAGCCATTGCATTGTGAAGAACCGATTTGGGGAGAAGAAATCTGCTGCGTTATGATGTTATTGTTCAAATCTTGTAACATGTATTCCCCCTGATTAGTTGAATCGTCTCGGAGTGTATCTATGGTGCTTGTCACCACCGTAGTAGTGTTAGGCGTGTTACAAATACTACCTATTTACCGGTGTGGTCTTAAAAAGCCATATGTCCGTGAGGGTTGATGGCACGTACACCAAACTGACACACACAAAAGTGCGGACTTCGGTAAAACAATCACTACCAAAAAAGTGTGACTAAAAGAGTCCATAGTGGCCAAATTGATTAGAATTTAATTCATTTGATGCAAATATGTGGTTTATGGAAGTTGGTTGTATGTCTTGGCAAGCTTCTATACGCAAGGAAAAAGTCCTTCTGACTTAACTGATTGAGTACATTGCATGAGGTATTTGAGGCATCTTTGTGACGAAAGTCACCTTCCTTTTCTCTTATTGTTCTTGAGTGTTTAACCCACTGGATACTTCCAGAGTGTGAGAGAGAATAGTGTAGGATTTCCTTGCGAGGGATTGGAGTGTTAGGCTTAAGTGCTATTTATTTGAGAAACTCTCTTGCAGGATTTTTTGTGCACTATTTCTGTCAAGGTCGGTTGAGTGCAAACCTTTTGCATCTTGTGAATTTAACGCTTACAATGGTAGAGTTCGGTCACTTGAAAGATTGACTCATTTGTGTGTTATTATGTGTCGTAGTCTAGAGTCTAGTTTGTTTTTATTTTGTTGTGTGTTTGCTCGAGGATGTGCAAAGGTTCGGTTTGGGTAGTTTTGGTGAGATGATAATTTAGAGTCTCATTGGGTCCTTTTTAGCGGTCTTTGTGAGTCTTTATCTTTAGTTTTATAGTCTTTTTAGTTCGTTTTTACGCTTTGGTGTTTTCTTTACATTTTGCAGGATTTGATGTCTTTTGAGCTAAATGAGGACGAGCTGCTTAGCATAGTCATGGCCTTGCTGGATTCGGTCCTCATGGCGAGATTTTACAAGCTTGGAACCGAAATCCAAGAAGGTTTCGCCAAGTAGATTTTGCGAATGGAGCCTCTGATTTGAAGATTGAAGCTCGCCGCGGCATAGCACCTTGCCCGCCGCGGCGAATTATGCGAGGGCTATATATATTGCGATAAAGAAGGCTCGCTGCGGTGAAATTTTGCGAATGGCTCCCCTGTTTTGAAGGAAGACGCTCGCTGCGACGAGGGATTCAGTCTGCCGCGGCGAGAATTTGCGAGCTGGATATATAATCGACAAAAGGAAGCTCGTCGCGGCGAAGAAATTGGCCCGCCGCGGTGAGATGCGAGGCTCAGAATTTGTTTTCCTTATTAGTTTAGAATTTATTTTTCTTTTCTCTCATAATTTCTTTTAACATAGTTCTTAGAAAAAGGCTCCTAGACATTATTCTGGAGATTGAACTACATTGGAGCTTGGTTTTATCTTTGATTGAAGGATTGATATCGGATTCTTGGTTATTGTGGTAATTCTCTATTGTTTATCTCTTTACAATTTGTTCTTGTTCTTTTTTGTCGAATTGTATGAGCTTGCATGCGATTATCATTCTGTTTATGTTTAGCATGAGCAATATCTTGAATTCTTTGATCCTTGCTTCTATCATGAGTAGCTAAACCACTCCAAACATGGTAGTTATGTGACGGTTATGCATATTCGCTTCTAGGGTTTAGATTCGTTCATATAGGTTCGTCTATCTTTAAATACTCGTAAAACCTTCAATCCAATAAGCTAGATTAAGACTTTCAAAATTGTTTCCGGTTAAGGATCGTGGATTGATGCCCCATGATTTCTCTATTTCAAAACATTCAAATAACGATTGATTGAATTGGATTGACTAATTTCTGTACACCGACCGTGTGACAATATGAACGTATCCCTAGAGCGAATTAGCATTGCTTGATCGTAACTACTGTGTTCTTTCTACCCCATTGAAATCAACTACATTGCATGTTCTATTTTCTAGTTATTAGAAGTACTCAAATTCAAACAAATCAAACTGTTTCTACAAGTAATTATTTGCTTTCAATCCATGTGGTAGCCTAATTGATTCCTTAGCGAACGATCTCGTGGTTAGCATAGTCTGTTTACAACGACTGCTTCCTACTTGTTTTCCTAAGTAGTAATTTGAGCACATCAAGTTTGGCTATGGAGGTTTGTTAATGGAGGTTGAAGAAGAAGAGAGTGAAGGAGGAAGAAGATGGTGCCCACCTATTTATGGTGTATAATGGAGTAGGTTGTGGTAAATACTTGTATGTATACAAGTATGTCTATACTATGTGTATATAGAGAGTAACCAATTTTTTTTGGGTTGACTATAGTCAACTTGTCATGTGTTACATGACCATCTACTAGTTGATTATTTTGTTGTGGCTTGTGGTCTAAAATCTTTATACATTTGACCATTATAATGTTCGATTCGAGTGTTGATTTGAAAACTTGATTTAAATGGATTTTTTCTTTTTTTTTGTTTCTTTACGTTTTTGGATTTTGGATTTAGTCATTTCGATTCCTTGAAATCGTCACTTAGTTTTGAAATCACTCGGTTAAACATAAGATGGTTGAGAAGGGACGTATTTGTATTACCTCGACCCAAGGTTACTTCGACTCTTCGTGGTGCTCTCCTTCGGGCATGCCATTACATTAGTCGTAATTCCATTAAATGTTCATAAACGACTAATTTATAAATTAATATAAGATATTTTGTCTCTTTATTCAAACGTTTACCTTACTCTTCTAACAGAGTTCCTAAGGGATTTTTTTTTTTTTGTCGAGGGATCTCACAAAGTTAGTACGACAGTGAGCTTTGTCTCTTTACACAGATTTCCTCTTTTGCTCAGACATCTCTATCTGCGTAATTAATGCACTGTACTAACTTTTGTCCTGTAGTGTCAACGGAACAATGCAAGCTTTCTGAGGCTTTGCAAGTCCTTTCTCAGTGACCTATAGTGCATCGAAAACCACTTGTTGAAATACTTGTCTTCCAAAGACAATTAATTTCTTCAAGGTTTCTGAGCCAAGGTTTCTGAGGAGACAATTTTCCTTAGACTTCAGCAATCTTGGGTAGTCTTCTGATCTTCAAAAAGGCTTCCTTCTGCTGGATCCTTGCTTCTTGGTCTTCTTCAAAGATATAAAAATTACACTCAGAGACCTAACATCTTATACAAGATTTGCTAGACTAACATACTCAGTAAGCTTCCACTTTTACAATGTTCAAGTGAACTAAGAGTACTATTTATCTTTCTGAGCTAAGATAAGTCATTAGGGTTACTGATCAAAATCTAAACATATATTCCTAACACCATGGAAATCTTATGTATAAAAAATTCCATGTTCTCTGGCATTTGCTCCATATTTTATGCAATAAGCCCATGCTTGCCATGAAGTAGTGGTTAACATGAAAATCTTATGTACAATATATTCCATGTTCTCTACCATTTGTTCCATATTTTCTGCAATATGTTCTATGTTTTTCCTGTAGTAGTTACTCCGTAAAAAATATGAAAATCTTATATGCAATTTATTCATATGTTTATGACTTGTGCAACCATAGTTGTCTATAAACTAGTCCATGTTCTCAATAATATTACCTATGTTCTCTGCAATAGCCACTATGTGTACTCTGGAAATGATAAACAAACTATATCTACAAGAATGCATTACTTGGAGAGAAAACATGAACAAGAACTACACTGAGTTGGTCTTAAAGTCAGAAGGACACATAGATGCTCGTAGGATATTAGAAGATGGATACCAAAGGGAATTGCTAGCTATCAAACGTGTTACTGAGGAATTAACATTTAAGCAAATCCAACACAGACACCATGTCCAACTGGATCAACAAGTTGTGCATCGACGTGACCTAAACTCTACGGTAACAAATGGGAGGAAGAAACAAAGAGTGAAGGAGAAACTTGAGGAGAAAAAAACCCGGTCACAATCGAGTTTGGAAATGAGGATCCAAACAAGCACTTATTATGATTCAAACTATGTTTTGAGTATTTTTCATCTTCTCTATATTTTGTCAATGTTCTAGATTTTGACAGAAAGTAGATCATTCAACTACCTTGTTATTTTAATGGGATATTATTGACTCACACCGCACAAAACTATGTTCTCAGAATTTTCACATATGCTCTCAATACTATCAACCATATGGAGTTTGAATATTTCAAAAGCATGTTATTTCAATTTTATTTATTAATTCATGATCTCAACATACTCACCCATGATCTTAACATATTCATCCATGTTATATATACATTTACAACCATGTTTGAAAAATAAGGATATATATATATATGTGTGTGTGTGTGTATATATACATACATATACATATATATACACACACACACACACACACACACACACACACACACACACACACACATATATATATATATATATATATATACACACACACACACACATATATATACACACACACACACACACACATATATATATATATATATATATATATATATATATATATATATATATATATATATATATATATATATATATATATATATATATATATATATATATATATATATCATCCAAACTATGTTCTGAGTATTTCTGTCTTCTCTATATTTTGTTAATGTTCCAAATTTTGACATAAAGTAGATCATTCAGCTACCTTGATATTTTGAAGCGCACAACACAAAACTATGTTCTCAGTATTTCTAACTATGTTCTCAGGATTTTCACATATGTTTTCAATATTATCAACTATCTGGAATTTGAATATTTTAAAGGCATGTCATTTCAATCTTATTTAATCCATGATATCAACATATTCATCCATGCTCTATGTTGCTCAAATACTCAACTACGTTCCCAACTATTACAACCATGTTTTCAATGTACTAATCCATGATACAAAAAAAAAAAAAAAAGGATTATATTGACACAAATCCTAGAGCATTCAGTTACATCCATATCCAACAACTGTTCGTACATGCAAATGAAAACATAAGCTACAGTATTTATTCTGCTATTTCTTATGCCTCTTCATTCCATCAACCATCCTCATCTGCTCATCTGTTTGTAATTGAACTCAGTTCAGAAATCATGCTCTTCCTCATCTTCGTCCTCTTTAACCTTCATAGACACAACATGTGTCCTACCCCTCTTCCAGGCCACACTCTCAAACTCATATCATCAGAGTTGTATATATCGACGTACTTGCCATACACTTGTTCTCTAAACCATCACCTACACACATAAACAAAAAAAAAAAAAAAAAAAAAAAAAAACCTATGTTACCAAGCATATTATTCTCTGTTCTCAGTCATATATTCCATGTTACCAGGCAAATCATATATGTTCTCATCAAAATATTATCCAAACGTGCACATAGAAAAATTAGATGTTATAGAAAAGAATTATATGTTCTCAGTTATATATGCGTAGTGGTACAGAATAAAAAAAAGACGATCTTCATATATGTAAACATAGTGGATCTTGTTGAGAACATAGAGTATATCGGTGAGAAAATAGTACATATACGTAAGAACAGAGGAAAATACAGTCAAGAACATAATTCAAGATAATATTTTCAAAAAACAGAGCACGAAATGACTGTCAGGTTCTAAATGAAAACATGGGATATATTCCAGATAACATGGGTAATATTGTTGAAAACATAACACATATACCAAAGAACATAGAAACGATGTATACCTTTTTTTTTTTTTTTTTTTTCAGATCTGAGTTGATGATTGGGGTCATATTTTGAATGAAAACTTTGTTCAATTCATATGAAAGCACGATTACACCTGGTAAATGCATAAAAACATAAACAACAACAAAAACAAGGAGTAGTTGCAGATCGATGTTTACAAGTTGATTTTGATCAATTTCAGATTTGATTTTCAGCCGTAAGTGAATTTTAAACCTCGTTTTTCAATCAAAACCTAAATCAAATAAATAACGAGCTAAACACAACAACAATACAATGATCTAGTCAATTTTTAGAGAATATGACCGATTCCAAGAAAAAAACAGAAGAAACCATTGAAATTAGGTTTTTCGAATGAAATCAATACCTTCTTGGTTACATTGAAGATGATATAGTAGCTTTTGGCGACCGAATCGGTCGAATTTGAGGTTATCTCGAGATTTTAGCTAGAATCGAGCTTGATAGACCAGTTTAGTGAACTGGAAGAGAGAAAGTGAGAAAGGGAGAATAATGAGAGAAAGAAAGAAGAAAAATGTAGTTGATAGGTTTTTAGTATTATATACTCAACCGGGTTGGTTGGTTGAACCGAATTCGCAATAAACCACCCTGGTTTGCTTAGTTAGTTGGTAAATTGCAAATGAGCCCAGTCTCTAGATAAGTTATCTAAAGACTGTCTCTCATGAGACTTTGTAAAAAAAATAAATAAATAAATATATATATATATATCCATCCATCCATATATTATGTAAAGCAGAAGGGGCTAAACTCCACCAAATTAATTCAATCATACGTGAAATTTTGTAGAATTAGTTGTATTTTAGACAGTATATATTTCATTGTTATTTTTGGTATGTTGTCTACATATATAGTTTTTATTAAATCTCATATAACTTTATCTACAAAAATCCGAAAAATATTTTGAACATATATTTGAATTCGTCGTGACAAGACGAACCCATAGACACCAATCTTGAATAGTATTATTTCAAGAAATCATTTTATTCATTAAAATAAAATATAAATTTATTAAATAAGATAAAATGAATTAATGAAAATTTAAAAATATAGTATTTATTAAATAAATTCAATCTAAGTGAAATTTTGTGGAATTAGTTGCATTTTCAACCAGTATATCTTCCACTATTTTTTTTTGGTATGTTGGCTGCATATATGGTTTTTATTAAATCTAATATAAATTCATTCTACAAAAATCCGAAAAATATTGTGAACATATATTTGAATTCACCGTGACAAGACGAATCTATAGACACCAATCTAGATTATTATTATTATTATTATTATTATTATTATTATTATTATTATTATTATTATTAATAAAATAAATTATTTTATTCACTAAAATAAAATATATACTATTACAGAAGATAAAATGAAATAATGGAATTTAAAAAATACAGCATTTATTAAATATTTAATACTCCACCCATCTATTTAACAAGAAATTAATCAATATTTAGATTTTCAATTATAAATTTTGATTCTACGGTTGAGCAAAGTCCAAATAGGGGGGCGAGAATTTTGTTCCATGATGTTTTGCCAGGTTAAACGTGAGGCTAATGGTTTAGCGCTCAGATTATTAGTTGGGTGTTTTTTATATAATATAACTAGAACGTGAGCGTGTCATTGTGGCATCTAATTACAAATAATAATAAAATTATATGAAGATAAGTGCAATCGTTGTTTCTGATAACAAATTGTCTTTTTTAGTTGAATTAAGATTTTGGATAGTGTGAATTGATCTGTTTCAAATTGGTTATCGTTGTTTTTTTTTTCCTTTAATGATGAATTGATTTTGTTGGGAGTTCGATTAGGATTTTGAATTTATTGGAGATGACATATTGAGATTTTTTAATGATGAATTGATTCTGTTGGGGTTGATTTAGGGCTTGAAATTTAATTAGAGAAGACAAATTGAGTTTTTTAATGATGAATTGATTTTGTTGGAGTTGCGTTAGGGCTTAGAATTAGAATGAATAAAACATATTGGTTTTTTGTAATTAAAGTCTAATTTACATGCGTATCACAAATCGGTTCAATTTAACTTAAATTAAGTACTCAATTGCACAATTCTAATAGTTGTGCACTTATATATATAAATAAATACCAGCATTTACGTAACACACTACGTGTGTTAAGGGTTATTATATAAACCAATGAATCTGTGATTGAAAAAAAAAAAGAGAAATATTGAAAAATAATAAATAAAAGGGAGAAACTTACGCCAATGGGATTCGAACCCTGCACCTTCTACTGAAACAATGACACATGTACGTACCAGATTCAAATTGAATTAGTAAGATGAATGGATGAGATTTAAATAGAATTACAAACTTAGTGAAACTTTTTGAATTATTATACTACTTTAAATATACTGTAATATATAAAGTTGATGGGTTAAGTCCACCAGATTCATTCAAATTCCAGCCATCCTACGTGAAATGTTGATACGGTTGAGCAGAGTCCGGATAGGGGGACGTATTAGTGTTGTTGCTAGGGATCATGAGGCCAATGTTATGCTTGGTGATTTTTTTATGTCATATGGTTGCTGAAAATGCGGAAGGTTGCCAGCTAAATTAAGAACAAAATTTGTTTGAGATTTTGAGTGGCAACATGTAGTAATTGAAAGGGATTGTTCTTTGTTGATTAGATCTCTCTTATATCGACAAATTTTAGCTTTGCCCCTTTATTTCACTTTTCAAAGAAATTCAGGTAAGCTTTGCCAAGTTAAACGTGGGGGCAACGTTTTAGCACATATATTATCGGTGTTCTTATGATGTTGGTTTGGTATATTTGTATTATCCACATCAAGATCGTTTTAGCATATATTGTTATAGTGGTATATGTATTACTAGACATGCTTTTTTCAGTTCCAGGATATAGAAGAGATACACATGAGCTAATTGGTGGTGTGTTGATCTTTATATGTCTATCAACAACACCTGAAGACTTTCAAGTTCCTTTTCTTTATGTATAAGATTCGATCGGTAGGATGAGCTATAAGGGTTCTCTTCTCTACGGTCTCTGTCCGGGAGGACTGGTTCTATCCAACCCGAATTCAACCCCGTGCGAAATAATGATGTTCAGGTCCGGTCTAGCATATACTCGAACTCGTTCCACACCTTTGTTAAAAGACCCGAGCGCAACATTTTATGATTAAGTTAGTAAAATGTACATTTTTCTCCTGTGCCTTGGGGGGGGGGGGGGGGATACTCTGTAGGCGGGGAAACTCTCTTCGATCTTCGCTCTACTTTCTTGATCCATAACGGGCCTGGGAATCTGATACTCTCTAGGTGGGAAAACTCAATTCGATCTTCTCTTTACTTTCTTGATCTCCATAACGTGCCGGGGGAGGGGGATCAGCTTATACTCTTTAGGCGGAGAAAATGTCTTCGATCTTCTCTGTACTTTCTTGATCTCCATGACGGGCCCGGGGGGGGGGGGGGGGGGTCGGGCAGGTACTCTCTAAGGGGGAGGGAGACAACCGTACCATGTGAAATTATGTTTGTAGAATAATAATTTTTGTGTTTTTAGTGGGATGACGCATACCACCGCGGGGTTGTTGGGAACCGGTGGATTGGTAAAAAAGAACCGTAATATGTGAAATTAAGTTTATATATATATATATATACATTTTTTTTGTGTTGTGGGGTGACCACATACCACCGCGGGGTTGTTTGGAACAACCCTATTGATTGTGTATACTTTTATATTTTATTTTGGTTTCGTTTGAGGGATAATTTAAAAAAAAACATGTATTTTTAATAAGCTAATTATATTACATGGGCTCACCCGTGATCGAACCTCTTGCATGTAAAAGTTTTTTAAAAAAAACATGTGTCTGTTACTTATTAACAGGTCGGGTACGGTTAGGATCCTATTTTCACATTTTCTATAGTTAACATAAATAAACACTCAATGATAATATTTAATGAAAAAGTACTACTGATTGACACCATGATCAACGTTTTTTACATAAATTTAACTATCTATTTTTCTACATTAATTTATTTTAACATTCTCTTTCTATTTATTATTAAAAGTCAACTATATACGATTTCACGGTATAGTACTAGTATATATGGGGATAACATATTTATTTATTTAAAAAAGAAGTCAATAAATTTGTGTTAAAGAAAATCGGAATTACCTAAATGGAGGAAGAATTTTGAATTTGACCAAAACAGCGGTGGGGGTCGGAAAAAAATAAAATATTTATTAATTGATTGAAAGTCTGGCACCGAAAAGGAAACCGAGTTGGGGAAATGTTGCCTTCTCCTTTCTTCTGACATTCCAACTCTCTCTCTCTCTCCCCCTTCTTTTTTCCTTTCCTTTGCTTTCTTTTCTGCAACAACACTAAAACCTTCATTCTCTGATTTTGAGTGAGTATTGTTACATTACGTTTGCCCAATCTTCCACTCACTGAGTCAATTGCCTACAATTTACTTACACCATTGATGCCTAAATCAATTTCTCCAAGGTATGCATCTTACTATCATTGTGTTTGGTTTGATTTCATATCCTATTCATTGTGTTTCAAAACATAATGTTGTGCGTATTTACTGTTCCAATTGTTGCTGTTTTCTTACGAATCTGCTTACTCTAGTTGTTGCTTCATACTAAAACTCACTCATCAGTTTGAATTAATAAATCAAATATTGCTGCTACTTTTACTGTAATTGTTGCTACTCTTACTGCTACTGGTGCTTAAGATCTCCTTGCTCAATACTACAACTGCTGTTCAATTTCATGCTGCAACTATAATAGATGAGTTGGATCTGTATATCTTCTTTTCTAGTTTCTTTTTCGTATTCATTTTATGCGTCAACGACCGTCATTTTTTAGCTTCTATCTGTTGAGCTTGTATCTCTTGATTAAACTAAATCCTTTATGTATGGGATGTTATGCAGCCAGATGTTAGTCGGTTGATTGCTTGATTCTTTCCTTTGATCTACCTGGTAACGTATCATGCCTGGAATTGTCATGGATGGAGGACGAATTTCGGAGAATCAACCACACCAGGACTCAAATAATCAAATTTATACTGCTTCTCCTCCTCATAACATTGATGATAACTTGGTGGATGATACCTCTATTGACCAGCTTTACGATAAGGTCTGTGAGTTACAGAGTTCAGACCAATCACCCTCCAGGGGACATAGTTTCGGATCTGATGGGGAGTCTTCTCGGATCGACTCCGAATTGCGGCACCTTGCTGGGGGAGAGATGAGGGAAGTCGAGATCATTCAAGAAGAAGAGGAGGTTCTCAAGCCAGACAACGGTTGTACTGGGAGTTCATCAAAACTAGAGAGTTCCCAAACTGCAGAAGCTAGCAGTACTCTATCTTCTGGATCGAAGCAAGCTACTATTCTCCAGTTGGAATCTGAGGGAGCAAAATCAAGCCCGTGCAGGAGAAGTCCTATTGCTACTGAAAGGAAGGACTTGAAAAATGCGGCTGCTGGAGGTGTTCCATTGAAGAAATATAGGGATTCGCCAGTCAAAAGCTCGAAATTGCAGAATGGGACTGGGGATGCATCGGAGACAGGGTTAGATAATCCTGATCTTGGCCCATTTCTACTCAAGCAAGCTAGAGACTTGATGTCCTCTGGGGATAATGCCCGCAGAGCTCTAGACTTTGCGGTACGTGCTGCAAAATCTTTTGAGAAATGCGCTGATGGGAAGCCCAATCTAGATTTAGTGATGAGCTTGCACGTGACAGCTGCAATATACTGCAGCTTAGGCCAGTATAGTGATGCTATTCCAGTTCTGGATCGTTCAATTGAGATTCCTGTAGTAGAGGAAGGACAAGATCACGCACTTGCTAAGTTTGCTGGATATATGCAGTTGGGAGATACTTATGCTATGTTGGGTCACCTTGAGAATTCGATTTCGAGTTACAGGACTGGTTTGGAAGTCCAGAGATCAATTCTTGGAGATAATGACCCGAGAGTTGGTGAGACTTGTAGGTATTTGTCTGAAGCACATATCCAAGCCATGCAGTTTGATGAAGCTCAAAAGATTTGTCAGATGGCTCTTGACATACATAAAGAGAGCGGTTCGCCAGCTTCTGTTGAAGAAGCAGCGGATAGAAGACTAATGGGAATGATCTGTCAATCAAAAGGAGATCATGAGGCTGCTCTGGAGCATCTAGTGATGGCAAGTATGGCCATGGTGGCCAATGGGCAGGAATCTGAAGTGGCATCTGTCGATTGTAGCATTGGGGACACATATCTATCTCTTAACAGATATGACGAAGCTATTTTCGCTTATCAGAAAGCACTTACTTCTCTCAAGTCCTCGAAAGGGGAAAACCACCCTGCTGTGGCTTCTGTTTTTGTTCGTCTGGCCGACCTATATAACAAGACGGGAAAGTTAAGGGACTCGAGATCCTATTGTGAGAATGCTCTCCGGATATACGAGAAGCCCATGCCTGGAATTGTTCGAGAGGAAATAGCGAGTGGCCTTACTGATGTCTCTGCTATTTACGAGTCAATGGATGAGATTGAGCAGGCACTAAAGTTACTGCAGAAGGCACTAAAGATATATAACGATGCACCAGGTCAGCAGAACACCATTGCGGGTATTGAATCTCAGATGGGTGTTATGTATTATATGTTGGGGAACTATTCTGAGTCGTATGCTTTGTTCAATAGTTCAATTGCAAAGCTCCGAGCAAATGGGGAGAAGAAATCAGCATTCTTTGGTGTAGCTCTTAACCAAATGGGTTTAGCTTGTGTGCAACGCCATGCAATCAATGAGGCTATGCAATTGTTTGAAGAAGCCAGGGGCATACTGGAGCAAGAATGTGGACCGTATCACCCTGATACGCTTGGTGTTTACAGTAACCTTGCTGCCACCTATGATGCTGTTGGCAGGTATAATGTATCTCTTTGTCTTCTCATTTGGTCGATTTAGTAACTCGCCTTATGGTGGGTTTATTTTAAACATGATACAAGCTTGCAGCTTTGAGGATTTTCACGAACCAACATACAGAGTGTATTTATGCACTTCTGGAAAGCTTGTGGCAGCCGGAGACGGTCTTCTATAACGTTCACACAAAATGAAATTATAAAACGACAAAAGAAAAAGAATTAGTCATATTCAACATGATGGCATGCTAAACTTAGGTGGATAATTATTATCACAGGTTGGATGATGCTATTGAACTTCTGGAATTTGTGGTCGAGATGAGAGAGGAAAAGCTCGGGACGGCAAACCCAGATGTGCACGACGAGAAGAAGAGGTTGGCAGAACTGTTAAAGGAGGCTGGGCGTGGTAGAAGCCGGAAAAATAGATCACTAGAGAACCTTCTTGATTCGAGCCATCATGCTAGTGCGGCCATAAGCAGCAATGGTGGTGGAATTGAAGTATGTCAAACATAGCTGTACAGACGACAGACACATTTTAATTTGTCAAGGTATATTGAAAGAAAAGAAAAGAAAAGGTATAGTTGTTGATTGAGTTTGGTACTTGAAAGATTCTTATTCTGGGTTGAATTGAATGTCAGTTGTGCTTGGTTGTTGAATGACTACAATTTGTAATTCATAATTTGCTATGATTATTAATATTGTTATTATCATGTTCTTTTTGTACCCTAAATACTTGTATATGATTGTATCTATTATCAAAGATGATTTGAGTTTTTGTAAATACAGCTGTGAATAATTTTTGTCTTCATCATCCTTGATGATGGTAGGTGGGTGGGTTCATCATATCCAGCAAGAAACAGAAGAGACCATTCACAGGGTTGTATACAGACAGGCCAATAGCCTGTACCATTCCTGTTATCTGAATGTAACACTGGCAAGGAGTCAGCTACAAATCAGACCAACATGGTCCTCCGTTTTACCAAAAAAACACTGTTTTCAAAATCATTTCAGAAAGCTCCAATTACCACTTAACTAGTTACGTGGAGAAAAAATTTAAAATATGAAATAAATAAATTTGTATAATAACATGTTGAAGTTGCGGAACATATAAAAATTACAAGGTGACAAAATGCACAATCTAATTGCTTCAACATTGTATCGGAAGTCACCCATACATGTAGAAAAGTGCATAATGTAAATTAGTGAAATTGAACACAACCATATATAAAATACACAAAGATAAAATTAACTCATAAATTGTCGAACACTTCTCTATAAATTACGTTTGTTGTCGTGTCATATGTATTACCATTTACGTTGCAAATTACTGCGTTCAATCCCTTCCCAATGGTAACTCTAGAAAGAGTAACATTTAACTGACCATGGTTGAATACATGTGAGGGGAGGTAGAGGTCGACGTGTGAGAGAGAATGTCGCTTAGTCTTATTTATGGTCATAGCAAAGCAGACGAATATGGGGAACTGTCTCCAATCAATATTGATAGGAACTTCATCTCGCTGGGTGGCTCATCATCATCCTCGGAACGAAAAAACCTTTTGGCACGCGTTATTTCAAGATATCATCTTTACCTCGATGATATGCTTCCCAAGATTAGTAACTATGAGCGTTGTTCCATTGCACAACTTGGAAGTCTGATAAATATTCCTCAGAAGCATTATCATACACCCAACCTTTAGTATGATCCTATGGTTAGGTAATCTAGAGCAAGTAATGTTGTTAAACATTCTATAGTGAAGACATGTTCAAGACCGTTTCAAAATTATCTTCCCTAGCAATGCTATATGCGTTCAAATTTTCAACGCTATCTCTAGACATTATTCGACATGACAAATTGATTTATATCATCAAATATTTCATTTGTAGGTGCAAAAATATTCCGGTGATGAAATATATGGGGTCAAGTGATGGATCGCCTAAGTGATACAACAACGAATGATATGTACTATCTACAATAGTTTGAACATGATGACTTACTTCTCAAATAAGTAAACGCTCGAGGATCTTGATATCAACCCACAGTCATTAGGTTCAGCGGCAATGCCCTCACCGACCTGTGCTATCCACTCAGCAAATTCTTTCGTCTCTTAAATTTCAAAAGATGACACACCAGATTGTATAGGATTAAATTGGACATAAAAAATGATAAGTTGAATATGATATATGTATATGTGATATATAGATAAGACGGGCCATTATCTCCAAAAAAAAAAAAAAAAAAAGATAAGACGAGCCATTTACATGCGGTCTCTTGTTCTTTGTCAACCGAAGCAACTCACAACATCTCATATCCTAGAGGAGCATATAGAGGCATTCACAATATTATAACTATTCCTCCTGGAACAACGGGCAAAATATGTCGAAAATTCCCGCCGAAGACAATCACCACTCGCACCAAATGGCTCATCAGAATGGCCCATCAAATCCTTCAAGCTCTATCGATCGCTTCAAACAATGTCGGTTTGTCATGGGAGCATTATCTCAAATATGAGTCGAGCCTCCTTGAGCAGTACTGTGACCTCTGAATCATGAGCTTATTGCATGTTGAGTCCTCGTGATTTGTAATGGTATTTTGAACCTCGAATATGCCGGACCATCGCCCGTACCTTTATAAAGGAGTGATGCAATCCCACTTGATGCAACTCGAAGTACAATATCTTCTCTAGCCCTCAAACCAGAGCACATCGTTAATTCTCCATATAAAGGTTTTTGTGGTGCCTCCGTAGATTTATAAGAAGAATACTTCGTCATTTTGACCATCGATAGTAAACATAATTTCATATATGGCACGTATCCATCAGTCAATTGTGGATATAAACCATCATGTTATGCTCCATTGCAACTATAACATAGAACATCTAATACAAAATGAAGAGTGGGCATAATAGCAATGGTTTTTTATTTTTTTCATCAATGATTTTCAAACCTGGATGGAGAGTTCTCTATCGTTATATGACAATTACATACAAAATTTAAACAGTTCGTCATTGGATGTGGGAATGGGTAATATACTCTTTTAATTTATTGTACCAGGATTACAGAGTATCCTTTGTTGATTGTACATAATGTCGTCTGATAATAAATTCCATGTTTTGTTCCACACTTCCTCAGACCTCGACATGTTGCGTGATAATAACATGATTATGAAAAGGTGACGTAAAAAAACTTGTAAATCCCCATGACTTGCCCCTTTTAAACCACTAACACTACAAAAAAACAGGGGTTTAGCGACGGAATTATCCGTCGCTAAACCCCTGCCGATCCGTCGCTAAGGCCTTAGCGACGGCCTTAGCGACGGATAGACGCCCGTCTTAATGACGGGCGTCTCTAAGGCGAATTAGCGACGGATTTGTATCCGTCGCTAATAGCCACGGAATTGGCGACGGATAGGGCATTGACCCTCCGTCGCCATTAGAGACGGATAATTATCCGTCTCTAATCGAATTAGGGCTAGAACGTCCTAATTCGTAGTTTAGCGACGGATAATTACTGTTTTTTTTATTTTCTTTTTTAAAATTATTTTATAATTTTCACCTGTTTTTTTCAACAAATATAATAGTGATATGTCACAAAGGAGAAATTGCATTAATTAACAACAACGATTCGTCCAAAAAATAAATTATCCAAAATAAAGTCTACATATCCGAATATAAATCCAAATATCCAACAAAGTAAAAAAGTAGCATAGTATCCAAAATATGACAACATCACTAAGACGAGGGGCCGGGGGTATTCTGGCTCATATACAAGCGGTAGAGCTCTTCCATCCTCTGATTCATACGAGCCTGCTCATCCCTGAGATTTCCAATCTCAGTCTGGAGAGGAGTCACTGCTTCATTCACCATCTGCTCGACCTGCCCCTGTGTGTAAACACCACCATGTCCCTGAGATTGCTGCTGGGACACGGAGAAGCTCTGCTTCAGTGTCTCGCCATAACTACCAAGACCATAAACCCGACCTTTGTTGTCGGGTGGGTTGACCTGTAGAAAGATCCGGTCTTGTTCTTCCACGGACAACTCCTCACCCTCGAAAGCGACCTCCGCAATGATCCGCTCCACCTCACTCTGTAATAGTCAAGTGTATACGAAATGAGCTACAATTTCATATTTAATTTATAATACACATGCATATACAACTGTAACACTTAGCAAATACACATACCGCAATAAGCCCGGACTTCTGGTCCACTCAAACGCCGTTCTTGAACTTCCCCATCTTCATTTGCTCTAGGCAAGTCTTGGGTTGGTTCAGGTTCAGCTAAAGAACATTATATATTGCAACAAGTAGTTAGTAAGTTGGTAGGAATGCAAACAAGTGGTAAATTGGTATAAATGAAAGCAATACACATGTGTACAAATCATGTTGTAATCAGAACACACATATATATACTTACCGACATCTGGCGATCAGTGACAACAGCTCGTGACCCGAAGTGATGCCTGGCAGATCCCTTACCATCTCGCGGCTCACCACGGCTCGCTTGTTCTTGTAGGATCGATCCTCGGCGTGATTAAGTCTCCAATACTCATGCCACATAGCCCACTCTTCGTCCCCAATATGCCTATACTGGCGGCTTTCCTTTGTCTCAGATTTTTCATGTCACCACCATATGCCTATCTGTGTCGAGCCGAAACTCGAAAACAGCCACATCCGGGAATGAGGCCAGTCAGAATGTAGTATTTTTTCTACATTCCAATTCCATTCAAAGTAAAAATTAATGCCCCAAGGTCACAATGTCAAGATAAACAATGGTGACTAACATATCACCCAAGTGGCTAACATACCACACAAATTGTCCTAGAATTTACTAACACAATGGTGACTAACATATCACCCAAGTAAGTGGCTAACATACCACACAAATTGTCCTAGAATTTACTAACACAATGGTGACTAACATATCACCCAAGTAAGTGGCTAACATACCGCACAAATTGTCCTAGAATTTACTAACACAATGGTGACTAACATATCACCCAAGTAAGTGGCTAACATACCACACAAATTGTCCTAGAATTTACTATCACAATGGTGACTAACATATCACCCAATTAAGTGGCTAACATACCACAACAAATTGTCGAAATATAAAAGCTTACCCGAAGCTCATCAAAGTAGAAGTGCTTCGTCTCAGCCTTGAGTGTGCTCCACTTTTCGCCTCCCTGGCCCGGCAACTCCCTCCTAAGCTTGAATATCTCATGCAGGTCTTCTGAAGATTGCTGAGGCCACAACCTGCAGTGATGAATGACATATAGAAGAGTACATATATTTATTAGACAATTCATGTGACATATATATATAAACACTTATCTTAAGTTATGTTCTACAAATGTATATATAATACTTACTTCCTCCTGCCATTAGGGAACAACACCAACTTCCCCTCCCACGTAGCACCATCGACGATCTCGGTATATGGACACCCGTGGGTAATCGTCTGCCCATAACCACCACCAGACGTCCCCATGCTCGATCCACTAGGAGTCTGACTAACATGAGAGTAGCTGCCCGATCCACCAGGGCTACTCTTAGCAGTCAGTGGTGAACCCTGGGTCCCACTAGAGCTGGGAATCTGGTAACTACACTTTCTTTGCCGGGGCATCTGCAAAAAGCACATGACAAACACAAACAAATTGTATTAGTATAAATGAAGACATGAGTTGGCATGTAATGGGAAAAGTAAGCATATAACAATTGCTTATTTCTACATTTATACTGAGTGCAAGGGCACTTCATCATCCCCCACTCAAACAATTAGTCTGTGTCAGTGCAAATGTAACGAATGCATCAACCCCTTCCACAAAACTAGGTAAAACTCTGCCATTAACTATCCTTTGGTACATCCATGAACGATCGGTGTTCATTGGATGATTATATAACCTGACACGTTTGAACTGATTAGATCGTATTTTTTCAACTCGATTCCCATTTCCCCATTTCTTGCATGTTATAAAGTTTTTGTCTCTTACCAAAATTCCCATTCCAAATAAAGCATTCCAACCCTTTAATACGAATTTATAACTTATAAATTACATGCATTTTACGAATGTAATCACCAAATTATATCAACACACTTCATTAATTAAATTCTCATAATTTATAATCTAGTACATGTATAAATTTATCAAAATGAAACAATTGCAAATCTTAATTAACATACTTAACATACTTAAATAAAAAATACGACATACTTAACATTATACTAATTAACAATTCAAACAATTGCACATCTCAAAGTTAATTAACTAGATAGTAAACATATTAAATTAGTCTAAATTAACTAAATTTTCCAAATATGTCAAAAAGTTAGGGTTTCAAAACGAGGTACTAAATCTTCATAATTTTACTAAATATACACCAATATCAAATTAATTAAAAGTCCAACATACTTACAAACATACTAACATTATACTAAAAATTCAAATTCACAATCAATATATATCAATTGCACATCTCAAAGGTAAAACATTACCTAATTACCTCTAAACTAAGTACTATATACTCTCCATTTACATTCAATTGCTCAAATTAGTCCAAAGTAACAAAATCCCCAAATATAAAAATTAGGGTTTACCTTCGAATCCGGAGAAATGAGCGGATGGAATTTGAGATTGACGGCAAAATTGACCTCCTTGATTCACGAGCTTCGAATGGACACGAAGAATGGACAAAATGGTTGAGATTTGGACCGGAATGGCTTTGGCCGAAATGGAGAGAAGAAAGGAAGAAGAAGAAAAAATGGGGGAGGGAAGCAGATGCTTCCCGTAATAACCTGTAACTCTAGCGACGGATATTCTATCCGTCGCTAGAGTTGCAGTTTTCCGTTTTTTTTTTTAAAAATCTGGTCAACTAATCTAACGATGGATAAGCATTTCCGTCGTTATTTAACGACGGATAGTCTATCCGTCGTTAAATCTAACGACGGATAAGCTTATCCGTCGTTAAATCTAACGACGGAAAGCTTATCCATCGTTAGATCTAGCGACGGATGTTATCCGTCGCTAGAGCTAGCGATTCGTCGCTAGCTAGCGACGGATTCTATCCGTCGCTAGCTTTCCGTGGCTAGAAAAAGGGTTTCTTGTAGTGTAATATACTCTCCATCATTGAATAAGAGGCTCATAGCTTCACATGCATCCTTGTGATATTTGTGCACAACACAGTCAACACCATTATACTGAAACCTTGTCTCTTTGTTTACATACGAACCATATTTTATGTTCGTTTTTCCAGCATTGATAGCGAGGAATTTTAGCATAAGTCAGCTTCCGTGCTCGAGGATCTATTTTTTCACCTCAAACCACTGCAAGAAACGCGATTGTTTGACATTGGCTTTGTTGACGACATCTGGCATGCATTCACCATCTTTGAAAGGAACAAACTGCTCATTCTCCAAATGAAAATGACAATCGCTTAACAACATAAATTGTATAATGCAATGGGACTCTAATATCCTCCACATTGCTTGGCATGGAGACACATAACGACAGTCCATATGCCTCTGGCCTTATCCCCGTTTTATCGATCAATGAAATTAACCCAATTTTATCTCTCCCTTTGAATATATACTTGAAGGGATGTGGCATTGTCCATGCTATTACAGTATTCCATGTTGATGTGCGCTTGATATTTGAGCATCAAATGAAAGTTATGTGGAAATATGTATTTATGTTTCTTTATTAATTAAAACAATATAATAAGCGTTGTGCATCTAAACCGTTGTTTCTTTTCTGATTATATCAACGTTTTTTCCAATTCAGAGGAGCTGCTTCTATTTTTCTTTCGCTCTCATCCCCTTCCGAATCGCTCTGTAACATATCAATCATCAGCCCATCCCTTCCGGCAGCATCCAAGCGGCAAACGCCACCAGCCTTCTGTTTTACGTACCTTAACACCCAATCGCCGAACGATGCGTCGTCTGCCCAATCAATATATAGTGTGGTGGTTAGTAAACCGGCGTTATCCTACGACAATCAAAGCTACACAAGCGATTGATCATTCTTTCCCAAATCAACTCCATGTTCTCCACCTATTTGCGACCTGCAACTTCTCTGATGTATTGAACTTCGGCGTCTACTCTCTGTTCAGGTAACCGGAATGTTCCGTATTGTTGCTGTACTTTTATCTTCTTACTGCCGCTAAGTTTTTGCCGCAATAACAATGCGCTTGTGTTGCCTTGCCTATCAAGTGTTCGATAAAATGCTTAACTTGTACCTTGAGATTTTGTGTGAATTTGTGGAGTTTGCTACTATTCGGAAAGGCGAAGTGTGCCTCACAGTATACTCTTCTTCTTTAAAAAAAAATACTACTAAAAAACAACAACTTTGTGGATTTTTTAGGAAGAAAATGCAATCATGTTCGTGAGATATTATGATTGTATCGCAGACTGCATTGTCGTTGTTTCATATCATGGTTTTCACTTGAGTGCTCTTTGATGGCTAATTTTGAGTGTCTGTATGTACTTATTTTTTATATCTTCGGCTACCTATCAACATAAGTTTTGAGGTTCGGATACATTCTGGACTCTGTAACAATCTTATTGTGGTGCCCATATTGGTTTTCTTCTCTGCACTTGATGGCAGTAGTATAAAGTTGCGCTATGCACTCTCAGCGGTTAAAGAACACAATCTGTTGGAGACTTGGAGTCATAGCCCACTGTGATGCAATATAAAATCACTTCAGAATTTTTTTTTACCCCGATTTTTTTTTGTACAATGATTGGGAATGATTCGGACCAATCCTTTTTTACTGGAGTATGTTTGCACTCCCTCTTACGGCCCTCACAAGTGCTTCCTGTGATGAATTTGCGTGTCTATTTATATGACTTTATAGTTATTCCTTTCGAATTCCTCAAGATTTAAACTTTTCCGAAAATCCTAATTGATGTGTTATTTGTATTCTGCATGTCAAAAAACGATGTCAATATCAGCAGCTTACGCGATGAAATCTCGAGGTGACCATGTGTTGTAGTTTATTCATCCCCATTTCTCTTGTATGCTTATATTGTGATGTAGTATTTGACATGCCAAAAGAAATGGCACATTCACATTTAGGCATGATAATAGGTAGAAGATACATTTATGTAGTTACTGGGCAATATGGACCTCAAAGGAATGGGAGAACATGCCACCTTTACCAGTCCCCGGTATGAACTTTTGCATACAAGTATGGCACAAGTCAGCACTTGTGTATTATACTTGTTTATTACTACTATAGCAATCCTTTATATATGGGTTGGTTTGTGGTAGTATACCATTATCAAATTAGGCTTCTTATTGAGCCCTCCATGGCGGTCGTCTTTTGGTTTGCTTCTATTGAAAGAGCAAGTATCATATCTAGGTTTGGTGGCTTGTGTTTGATTGTGATACAAACAATATATATCTTCTCTATCTCTTCCAAAGCTGTTGCTGGAGAGGTCTGTTTGAATTTAAAGGAGTAGAGGTGGGATTCAAATCAGCATGGATTGTGGACGGTGGACCTACTCCAGAATAGAAAAGAATGGTGATCTTTCTAGCCATTCAATTTATGTGATGTGTGGTCTCTTCCTATTTGTCTGATTAAATTAGTTTTCAGATAAAACTCATCAGACTTCATTATTCTTACCTTTCTGGTATGTTGTCTAATTTCCTTATTGTTGAATGGTCCTCAATTATACATATTTTTTTTACCATAATGAAAGATGCAGGGCACGCATGTTGTAAAAGGTTGGCTTGTATTGCTTATTAGTCATCTCATCTTTACCTATGTGACTGGATTGTGTTTTCCGAACAGATTCAACCGACCTACGCGGTTTCACCTCCATAAAAACACGAACCAATTTTCAAGCGGCCGGGTTGCTTATCTGATCCATTGTATCGATCATTGACATCTTATTTATCTTCACCGCCGTCTTCTTCCTCTTCAGGTATGTAATTCTGATTATATCCTAACTGCTAGACCAACCATGCTCTTTTTTTATCTCTGTATTCTACGTGAATAGCTGTTCCACCAGGTTTTTTAGTGGCTTGTTTGAATTGTATGCAGCAATGAGAGTGATGCACTTGACAAGTTGCGGTGTTTAAGTGTAATGGAGCCTCACTTGCTTGGTGATGCAGGCGACTGAGATTCATAATAAAGCTCTCCTAAAAAATGAGCGGTTACAATAACGTGTGTGGCTTAGGTGATTTTGTAAAATGTTTTTGAAATTGTAATAGCTTCTTAGCTCATATTTTTCTTTATACAGGGATACATGTATTTGGATGATGAAAGAAGAGCTCATTGACAGCAGTGGCACTATTGCACAGTGTAGCACTTCTCAGTTCAACAATTATATCAGCCTTGTCTTTCATTCTCTGTGGTTGATAATCAGATGCGTATTAATTTGAATTACAAATGAAAGAGATGCCTTTCATGTAGGAAAACAACTGTGGATTGGCAAAAGCTTGATTGGTCAATTTGGTGTCGGTTTCTACTCTGCTTTTCTGGTTGCTGAGAAGGTAATTGGTCGACTTGTTTCACTAATTGATAATTTGATATGATCATTATTAGTTAATAAATGTAGTAAGTTGATGTGGATTTTATGAGCTTCTCTTTTTATATTTGGGAATTTTGCAAGTCTCTATGTAACTATTGTATATACTGGCTTTTCAGCTGCACCACGATCATTTAATTGTTGGTCATGCATATGCAGTACAAATTTTTGGTTGATGATGAATGGAGATATGATGATAATTAGCTATTTATCAATAGTATCCTAATTCTTAGGAACAGTGAACACTATCCCTCTTCACCCGGGAATTTGATTATACTCCCTCAACTTTGAATCCACAAATGACTCCTGGTCCTGGTTCCAGCATGGATGTTGATTTATTCTTTTTGTTTCACTTGGGTTTGCATATGGCATATTCAAGAAATGTACTTCAAATTGGAGCAGGGTCGGAGTCAAAATTTTCTTTATTAATATTGACATATTTTAGAAAATTATATGTTCCGCCACCCCTAAATTTTTTAGTCGGCTTTATATAATTAAATAAATTAAAAAATTATAAATTTTGATAAATTTTACGTAAGTCTCTTGAAAGACGATCTTACATATGGAGAGATTGAAAGAGACGGACAAACATTACAATTATATCCAAAAAGATTATTGGTTTTACTAAAAACATATCGGTGATATACATATACATAAAAAATGATATAAAATGTATACGTACTCATAATACATTATATATATACTAAAAAACATCAATCCGTCTCACTAATACAAGTTTTTTTCAAGACTTTGTGATTAAAGAGATATTTTACTAATTAACTCATTTAAGAGGTTATACGGGCAGTTTTTAATTTATACTTTTGGAGCAAGTTCTAAGCTTGCATTTTCAGTCATGAAAATTGCATAGATACGACTGCGGAGTTTGATGGGATGACTTCTTGTCTAGCAATTTGATAATGCATATTGAAAAAGGAATTGTCGAGGGTTTTAGCATTGATTGAATCACTAATAATTTTGAGAAGATGAAAAGACGTAAAGTTTATCATGATGTGATTCTTTCTTACCTTTCATTTTACTTGGATATTCATATTTAAATATGTATGATGAATTTGGTGTTAAAAACATTGATCCAACCCGACTCGGTCCGTCCTAACCCGACCTAACTAAATTACATATTGTGACAATGTTATAATACTCCGTCACCCCACTTTCAAAACCTGGAAGCTTATTGGAGATGAGTTTACTCCTTTACTTTCTTATTCTCCGCAACTTTAAATTGCATATCCATTAATCAATACCATCGACTTTACTTTAAGAAATTAGTCCTAAGTTGAGTTTTGTTTTCTATTCTACTGAATTCGATTTAAAAAAGGGTCATAATATACTCCTCCGAATGCTAAAACTTGTTTATTTTGATAATGTTATGCAATTTCTTAATGCTCCAACCGTAGTTAATAATAATGGGCACCGCGCTAGCGCGGTGTATCATTTCTAGTATAATAATAATAATGATATGATGATAACAATAACAATAACAATAATAATAATAATAATAATAATAATAATAGACCACATAAATAAAGGCTTTGAAAATACAAATCATGTAAAATAAATTAACATGTTGGTCCAGATAACGGCAAACTAAAAGACTAGAGGGGGGGGGGGGTTGAATAGTCTTTTAAAACTTTTGTCGATAAACACAGTTTCTCAGAAACCTGGGGGTTTCTGATACATAAATTCAGAGCGCGGAAGACTTTAAGATAGGTAAGTGCAGAAACAATAAGTATGTGTGTGTGTGCTTTGCTGTAATGTAAATACAGAAAGGTAAATGACACAACAAATATAGTGGTATCTGGAGGTGGCGTAATCCTCCAACTAATCCACTTCGGTCTTTCTGAGACCTAGAATTCACTAGAAAATATAATTGAGTTCACCTTACAATAATCCTATTCTAAGATTCTTAAAAAAATGGTTCCCAACCAAATGTTCCCCCTGAGTTATTCCCCAGCTCCTAGAGCTAAGTACTTCCTCTACTCAGATAACCTTGGAGTTATTCCCTGATTTCCCAAATCAAGTACTTCCTCTACTCCACGCCTTGA
This sequence comes from Plantago major, assembly GCA_026545765.1. Classification (NCBI taxonomy): domain Eukaryota; kingdom Viridiplantae; phylum Streptophyta; class Magnoliopsida; order Lamiales; family Plantaginaceae; genus Plantago; species Plantago major. The sequence continues at coordinate 42,972,766 of CM048841.1, forward strand.
TGGTGTTGGTTATAAGGTTTTGTCAGAGAGGCTTCTCGTATAACTTTTCAGTTATGTTTTTAGAGAGCCAATCAGAACGAGACTACTTAATACACTTGTTCAGTGGATGGCGATCGCTTTCTTGACCCAAGTAATTGATGTCCGTTCTGGAGAATGAGCTTCAGAAAGGGTATCTGATAGTTCAACTCTTTCACGAATAACAATCTCTTGTTAAGGTTCAGGACAACTTAGAACTACTAGTGATTCTTCAAGCAACAGAAAGCTTTCAGAAAGGGTAGTAGAGTGCTTGAGAGAATACTTTGCTTGATGGTAATTTTGCAAGATAGAGCGTTCTAAGGTATGTTCTTCAAGCATCTAAGTGTGTGATATATATAGATAAATTTGACAGGCGTTTGAATTATATTCGTTGTGCTCTCCATCAAATTATATCCGTTTATATCTTGAACTATGTACTCAGAAGTCACTATCTCATTTTTCAGAGAGGACTGCTTTAAAGATTTACGCGATGCATTTAATGCATAGTACTGTTCATTGTCCTATAGTCTCAACGGATACATGAGCCTTTCTGATGGCATGCTCCATACTCATGATGTCATATGTCCAGAGTCATATTTCGAAAGTAAGTTAATATACTTAAGAAATGATTAAGGACATAGTCTTTCTGAGTTAGACTAAACCTTTGTGTCTTCATAAACCTTGTGCAATCTTCAGTCTTCTAATCTTCAGAAAAGCTCCATTGCTACGATTGATCTTCATGGTCTTCTTGAAATAAAAAATTACACTCAGAGACCTATAATCCTAATATAACATTTACTAGACTAATCATACACAGTGATTTCTTCTTTTACAATGTTCAAGTGAACCAAGAGTACTTAATCACCTTTCTGGCTAAGATAAGAACATGTGATGAGTGATCAAAATACTAACAGATATTCCTAACAAATTTCCCCCTTTTTGATCAGTCATCCATGACTATCTTTCGAGTCCTATTACAAAATTGTAATCCTGGAAGAGAAAACAATCCACCACTTAATCATTTCAAATGATATTAAATTTTAGTTGAATTAAGTGCAGAAAGTAAACATCAACCAAATCACAAGAAGTGATCTTTGCTGATAAGTTGTCATCTATTAAAATGTATCTGAGTGTATGATCTTCAGATAGGTACAGTTTACAAAAAGAGATGCAACTTTTACATATACAGAATTTTTAGAAACAATCAGCAAGATTTCAAAAAGTAATAAAACATACTAAGTAAATTAGAACACATGAGAGTCCAAGCTCCAAGAGAGTATTCTAATGTTACTAGTCTTCAAGTCTTCAGAAACGCAACTTGGGTTTAGATACCTCAAGTTCTTCAGCACCCTTTCTGGATCAGTTGACATGATCATCCACTTTTCTGCATTCTTGGACATAGTCATAAAGAATCCTTCTGACAGAGAGCTCTGTCTTTCTGGATAAGTCACATATTTCATGGTAACTCTTGCCAAGTTTGTGATTCTTCCGCAGAAAGTGTTTGACCCAGAAGTACTTTCCCCAGACCCAAGCATGGTCTACTTGCAGCTGAGATAGGTTGAAATATTTGTATATTTCTTCCAGATAGTGTATATCATCTAGGTATTCATCCAATGTCATATAGAATGACTCATAGGTTGAAACACCTAGTTTGTTCTTCCTGCTGTAGCTACCATCCAGTTTTCTTACCTTGTGTACATCATCAGGTTTTGGGTAAGGACAGGCAAAAGAAAGATCCATCTTTCTGGCTTCATTCCTCTTTTCTACTTCAAAGTTTAGCCAGGCATGAAGGTGCTCATGTTTTAGCAATTCTGGCTTGCCTTCTCTCCATTTCAGGATCTGGTTGAGGATAGGAATTGGAAACTTATCATTGACAAGTAGGTGTTGTAGTTCCAGAATCCAATACCCTCTCTTGTTCAGAATGCACCTATATGAAGATTCTTCATTACTAGTCTTCATGTACTCAATGTGGGCATCAGTTGGCCTTTCTTGATGTGTTTCATTGTTTATTCTGCCAAACTGGAAATCCCTTCTTGCTTTTTTGTTTGGTGGCCTTCTGTCAGGAGATCCTCTAACCCTTTCTTCCTACCTTGGAGCTGTGCTGGTGGATGTTCCTTGTAATGACTTGGTATTTCCAGAAGGGGTTCTGGCTGCTAAAGGTCTTGCTGCCAGAGGAGGTTGTGAAGTAGTTGCTTGTCTCCTTTTCTTGTGAAGTGGATGTTCATCTGTGTCTGATTCATCCTCATCATCATTGAAGTCCAAAATTGGATACTTGCAGCTTTCTTGACCTCTTACCTCTCCTTCTTCTTGGTCTTCTCCTTCTTCAGGATTATTCTGGTTGTTCCCATCTGAGATCCTAAGGGACTTGGTTCCCTTAGTTATCATACTTCTCAGCCTTCTGGCTGGTTGATCTGGAACAACTTCTTGACAAGGTGTCTCCAGTGGTGTTCTTAATGACAAGTTGACTTGAGGAGGGAGGAATTGATTGTTTTCTTTTTCTTCCTCTGCCTTTCTGAGGCATCTCTTCTTCCCCCTTAGTCATGAATGACTGACGCATGATAGCATAAGCTTCTGAGAGAGTTTCAAAGTTTTTCTGGAGATTGTTGTGCACCCTGACTAATTCTTGAAGTTCTTTCTTGACTCGTGTTACCTTAACGATTCTGCTCCTTTCATTGAGCTCTTCAAGTGGTCTTAGGATGACTTTGGCTTGCGAAAGCATGGTCGGCTTCATTCAATGCATTAGCATTGTTACAATCCTCATCCCCGACCAACCCTAGGTCTTTACGAAGAAAGCTATCTTTGGTTGCTGTTGAGTAGCGGCTGACAATGGCTTCATCTCTTACGGGATTTTAGCACTTCTGTATCTTGGGCAACTAGTGTCTTTCTGAGCTCTAAAAAGACACTGTTCCTTGCACGGTGCTCTTCACTTCTTGAACTACTTGGTGCAGAGAATATATGAGGAGCAAGTAGGGCTCTTTTGTGCTAAGTGACAAGTCTCTCATCTTCTGCTTCAGTAATCAAGTTGTGGGTTTCAACATCACTATCATAATCCTTTTCTTGGATTGTTTGCAGATTGACAATTTTCTTCTGCTTTCCATCAAGTGTCTTGTCATACGAGAAGATGTAGAAGGTCTTTACGATGCATTTGACATCATGCTCTTCATCATCATTGTCATCCATGGCATCTATCTCAGCAGTTGTGACAACAATGGCATTTTTCAAATTTCTTTGCTCATCTAGGAGTGCCAATTCCTTGGCATTAGCTTCTTCGAGCTTATTGATTTTCGCTTTCTTTTCATCAACAAGAGCTTGAGTCTCAATGTTGATTCTCTTCTCTTCTTCCAATACCTTTCTGAGTTGTTCAATCCTAAACTCAGCGGCTGAAATTTCTTCTATGGCATCATTGTGTTCAGCCTGTTGGGTATCTTGATGAGACTTGGGAGGTGATGAAGATGGAGCTTTCTGAGCAATTGAGGGAGTAGCCTTTTCTCCACTTCCTTTGCTAGATTTCTGAATCCCGCCTTGTCCAGGTTGGGGATCATCATGCTGATCATCATCATCATCACTCTTGTTCTTTGCTTCTTGGTTTGGATGCTCAGAGGGAGGTTCTTGATAATCATTTTTGTCCATCTCCTCGTCATCTTCTGAAACCAGGTTGATCACATTTGGGAATGTAATCATCCTCCCATTAACTTCTTCTTGTTCAGCAGGATAAGTAGTGAGCTTGCTGGCCAAGGCAGGATGGGTAACCATCTGCTCTTGGGTTTGAGCATCCGCAGACTTAAAATCTGCTATAAGTCTTTCTGCTACTTCATGAATGAAGTCTTCATGCATCAGAGTGGCAAATGTGTAGGACTCTGTTGGGAACAATGCATGGATATAATCTTCCAGATTGAAGGCGATTGCTCTCTTTTCTGGGACATCGATTACTCTGGCTAATTCTGAAAGGTCAGCCTTTCTGAGTTTCTGCCATTGTTTGAATCACTTGAGATGTTTCTTTAAAGTATGCTTCCGGAAAGCCTTGAGTAAATCAACTGGCACTAGACTTTGAGCCTGAAAGAAGGTGTTCAAGTTAGTTTTGTTCGAACCACTTGTGTTAGTATCTGTGTACAAAAATAAGCTTTCTGAGCATACCTGTGTAGAAACACTAGGCTCATCTGCTTGGATTTTTTCTTGATTGGGCACAGATGCCTCAGATACCTTGTTGTGAGGAGAAGTCTGATTCTCATCAACCTTTCTTTCTGCTTGAGCCTGAGAATTAAAATCAAATATGTTTAGAAACTGTTAACAGAAAAGATAGGTGGAAAAGTGCTTTCTGAGACTTCACTTACTTCCAAGTGAGGAAGCTCAGTAGCATGTTCCTCAGAAACCTTGGGGGTTTCTGGCACCTTTTCTGCAGATACTGCTTGTTCAGCAGTTTTAGTTTCGTTTGGAAGAGATATCACAACGGTTTCTTCATTCAATTGTCCTTCTAACTGAGCCTGTAAGAATAAACATAAGAGATTTTAGTAGTGGGTTTTCCAGAGCATTCTTTGAAGAAGACTATTACTGATTACTTACCTTCTCAGCAGAAGGCTCAGTAAATACTTCCTCAGAAAGCTTTTCAACCTCTGGAATGTCTAGGTTTTGGGGTGTTGGTTCCACCACCACTACTTCCTCAGTTGGAGCCTATGAAGAGACATTAAGAATATTAGAACATAAGATAAGAGCATTTTTTTTTTTTTGTTATTTCTTGTTCAGAGTTAACTTCACTACATGTGGGACAGGCTCTTCTTGATGTTATGAGGTTGGAGGAACCTCTTCGTGATTCAAGGGGGTGGACAGGTTTTCTTCCCCTTGAAAGTGTGTCTCCATGTTGGCCTGTAACAAATACAGCTTATGAGTAACAAGTTAACATGCAATTATGTTGACATGTTAGAATCTGAACTATCTTTGTTACTGAATAGAGGTGATCATTGATCTCTTGGACTTGTGGTGATTCCACAGTCTCTCTGTGCTCATTATTGTTCTCCTCTGCAGTATCATTCTGAGTCTCTATCTCAGTTTGATCCCATTCTGAGAGTTGAGCTCTCTCAGAAGGTTGAGGAACCTGTGTTAACAATGGATTTTCTTCAGCAACATTAAGTGCTGGTATTGTGAATGTGGAAGCAATGTCAGGATCTTCCAGCATTCTATCTTCCTCACCCAGGCCTTCTTCTTCCTGCTGGGCAGAGGGGCTCTTGTCTTTCTGAAGAGCTGAGCTTGATGCTCCTCCATAGGTCTCATACTTGAATCTTTTAAGTACTTTTGCAAGTACTTCATCATCCTCAGAATCACTATTCTGTGTTGGCGCAGACCCATCTATGATATTTCTATCATCTCTGGAGAGTTCTGGAGCATTTTGGTTCAGGATTCTTGAGGCATTCTGGAGTTACCTTTCTGGGCGTCCAACATCTTCTGAGACCTTGTCTCCAGAAGGTTGTGCCTCTTGTATGCTTAGGGACTTGGAGGCTCTTTTGCTTTGAGTCCTCTTTCTCTTGGCAACTGGAGGTTTAGCTTGAGCTTGCTCAGAGACCTCCTCACCTTGCTGTGCAGTTTCTTCTTCTTCTTCTGCCTTTCTGAATGCGTTCTCAGCAGCAAGTTTCTCCTTTTCTTCAAAGGCGTGTCTGAAAAGGGAGTTGGTGACTGGGATTTCCTGCCTCTCTCTGAGAGTGATTCCCATTGTTTCCAGAATGTAACAGATTCTGAGACCAAAGTGCATATTGGCCTTTGGCTCAGCAAGGCCATTGATGATTTTGGGCTCAAATTCCTCAATATGTCCAAGGAATTTGTTGAAGGCGTACTTCCCCCAATTGAAGTGGGTTTCCTTCCCTTCATGCTTCTTGTTCAGAAGATGCATCATCATCCATCTCTCCATGCTTATCTGGTCTACTCCTCCTTTGTTGCCATCAAAGCAACGGACCAGAATAAGAGCTAAAGTACTTCAGCGTTTCTGGAGATGACTAGTTCTGATGGCTTTCAGAACAAAGTCTCCTGGGCAACCTTTTGCATTTTCTAACTGGATTGCTTCAAATAGCTATTTGACGCCTTGAATCATAGAAGCGTCCTTGATGTTGATGTCTTCAATTGTTCCTCGATTTTTCAATCGGAATATCTTGAGGAAAGTCTTGCAGTCTAGAACAATTTCTTGTCCTTGGACTTCAGTCGGCATGTATTTCTCTTCTTCATCATTCACAACATTTGTGAAGATTTTGGAGTTGTTATAGAACTCCAGTACATCCAGTGTGGATAGTCCACTGGGTGCAGAAGATAGAAGCTTGTAGATATGGGAATTCTTGACATCCCCATATCGATTTCCTTTAGGTTTGAATGTATAGCTATTTGGTACATACCTCTTTACTAGAAAAGCTCCCAATTCATTTTGTGGTTAGGATTCGGTCGATGGGGTAAACTTTCCGAAGGCATTTATTCAACACCTTAAGTTCCTTTCCTCCTTCTTTCAGGGGAGCGGATGATCTTGACCTTAGGGTTCTTGGTGGTCATCTTCTTGGGTGCCATCTCTTATATAGAGTTTTGAATGAGTGTTTTTCAGATGAATTTTGCACAATTAATCGAGATTAGTCTATCTTTTCAGAAGACTAAGCACAAGAAGTTGAGTTTTGCAGAGGGGTTTTGCAGAAATCTTGAGAGATTTTGCTGTTTTGATGCATGTTTGAAATTTCGGAATTGGTGAAAGTGTTTGTCTTTTGCCCAAATCCTATATATATAGCAGACAAAATGTACATAGATACAACATACATACAACTGAATATGAATGCGTGTGTTTGCATCTTCATAGGCGTGGTACGTCCTTTGTACTTCATTAAATGCGTAGTGGGCATGTCTGCATTTATCAACAGACATTACTTGCTTTGTTTTAATCTCAATCGTTGAGATCAAACGTTTATTCATCAAGGGCTTATATTGAATATCTTGTAATGATATCAATCAACAAATGGTAATGTGCCGACTTGATGGATTTTTAATATGCTACATTCATTGTGTCACTTAGTAAAGAGTAGGAACACTTAATCGTTTGAGCTTATCATTCTGAGTGTCAAGTCCTTATCTATATATTGTTTATCATGAAAATGGTAAAAATACAAGACATTGTACATGTTTGACTTTCAGAACTTATACCTTTTGGGCTTTGTGTGTCCATTTCTCTTTATGACTAAATAGTTTTCAGAATTCAAGTGTCAGAAGCTTCAGTTGTTTAAATGTATTTGACCCACTCTCAGTAAGTAAGTTCTAGTTTTATTTACTTATTGAGTGTGTACCAATCTTTGCCTTTCTGGATACCCGTTCCAGAAATGTTTTGCCTTTCTGAGTGTTGCTACTCAGAAACCTTTGCATCACTTCTTGTCAACTTGGCTTTCTGAGAACCTGTTCTCAGAGGCCTACTTCGTTTCTACCTCACTTACTCAGACATTAGAGATTCAGGACAATTTTTCAGTCCTTAGGCAACTCTATTAATCCAAGATTGTGTCTCAAAGTCAAGAACCGGCTTTCTTGTAAGGGCTTGGTGAAGATATCTGCAAGTTGATCTTCTGTGCCAATCTTGAGTATCTCTATATTGCCTTTCTCAACATGGTCTCTAATGAAGTGGTGTCTAACATCAATGTGCTTTGTTCTGGCATGGAACTTAGGGTTCTATGTTATTGCAATAGCACTTGTGTTATCACAGAAAATGGGAGTTTTCTCTTCATTGAGTCCATAGTCTCTGAGTTGTTGTTGAATCCACAGAATTTGTGTTGCACAACAACCAGCAGCAATATATTCTGCCTCTGTGGTAGAAGTTGCAATTGAGTTTTGTTTCTTGCTAAACCATGAGATAAGTCTAGTTCCCAGAAACTGACAAGTTCCTGAGGTACTTTTCCTATCAAGCATTGATCCAGCATAATCAGCATCTGAGTAACCAACCAAACTCAATCCACTTTCTTTAGGATACCACAACCCTACATCTACTGTACCTTTCACATACTTTAATATTTTCATAGCAGTGTTGTAGTGTGATTGCATTGGATTTGTTTGAAATCTAGCACACACTCATTGCATATTGAATATCGTGCCTTGCGATAGAAGGTAAAGTAGTGAACCTATCAATTTCCTATACTTGTGTTCATCAACACTCTTATCTGATTTAGTATAGGTCATCTTGGTTCCTATGCTCATAGGTATCTTAGCATTCTTTTCAGAAGGCTTAAGATTGAACTTTGTGAGCATGTCTTTTGCATACTTTGTCTGACTAATGAATATTCCATCATTGAGTTGCTTGACTTGCAATCCTAGGAAATAGTTCAATTCTCCCATCATGCTCATCTCAAATTTACTTTTCATGAGATTTGCAAAGTCATCACAAAGTTGCTTGTCCTTAGATCCAAATATGATGTCATCAACATATACTTGAACTAAGAGTAGTTTCCCATCATGATTTAAAGTGAATAAAGTTTTATCAACTTCACCTTTCTTGAAACCACTTTCCAGAAGGTATTTGGCCAAAGTGTCATACCATGCTCTTGGAGCCTGTTTCAGTACGTAAAGAGCTTTCTGTAGCTTATAGACCATTCTACTTTCTGAGGAAACTTCAAAGCCAGGTGGTTGCTCAACATAGACTTCCTCAACAAGTTCTCCATTCAAGAATGCACTTTTGACATCCATCTGATAAACTTTAAAGTCTTTATGAGCTGCAAAGGCCAGAAAGAGTCTTATTGCATCCAATCTGGCAACTGGTGCATATGACTCATCAAAATCTAAACCTTCATTCTGGGTGAATCCCTTGGCAACCAACCTTGCTTTGTTTCTGGTTATTTCACCAGATTCATTCATCTTGTTTCTGAAAACCCACTTCGTTCCAATCACAGATATTCCTTCTATAAATGGAACTAGTTTCCAGACTTTGTTTCTTTCAAACTGATCCAACTCTTCTTGCATTGCTGAGATCCAGTCTTGGTCTCTTAATGCTTCTTCTATAGTTTTTGGTTTAATGTTTGAGATAAAACATCCAAAGAGAGAATTAGCATTCTCAGCTATTGCTCTCCTAGTCCTAACACCTTGATTGATTGGTCCAATCACATATTTTGCAGGATGATCCTTGATCCATCTCATCATGGGTTTAGGGCTAGTAGGGTCAACATCTATGTGATTTGAATGTGAATCACTATGATTATGACTTGATACTTCTTCAGTATCTGTGACATTTTGCACCTCAGAAGAGCGGTGAATGTCTGACACTTGCTCAGTGTGAGAGCTTTCTGGGACATGCCTGTCAGAGAGGTCATTTCCAGAATTAGCTCTCTGATGAACATCTTCAGTTTCCATTTCTGGAATTCTCATAGGAAATTCTTCATCATGTCTGAGAATCATCTGGTTGTTACTAGGCATTTCATGCTTTTCTTCGTCAGAGTCATCCTCTCTTTCCAAAATGATGTTTTTCCTTTCTGAGGGTTCTTCTTCAGAATCCTTTATCATTAGTTCCTTGAACTTTTCTGAGAGTTCATCAGCAAGGGGTGTTTTCTTGCTACCTTCATAGAATACATCATGAACTGATTCTTCAATCTTCTTTGTTCTTTTGTTGTAAACTCTATATGCTTTGCTATTCATAGAATAACCAAGAAACACACCTTCATCTGCCTTTGGTTGAAATGTTCTTAGATACTCTTTTCCATTGTTAAGGACAAAACATCTACAACCAAACACTTTCAGATGTTTGATATTAGGGGGTCTACCAACCAAGAGTTCATATGGGGTCTTGTCATGGTGTTTGTTTATCAAACATCTGTCCTGAGTGTAGCATGCTGTGTTTACAGCTTCAACCCAATAAACTTCACTTATTTCAGTGTCAGCTAGCATTGTCCTTGCTGCTTCTTTAAGTGTTCTATTTTTCCTTTCAGCAAGTTTGGTATCTCTACCCTAGCATCAGATTTGTGCTTTAGAAAGACAACCCAAGTGAATATTGAGAAGTCATCTACAACAACCAGACCATACTTCTTTCCTGCATAACTAGTTACAGATGATTCAAAAAGATCCATGTGTAATAGTTGCAGTGGTCTAACACTAGAGTGTCTGGTTTTGGACTTGAAAGAGATTTTGGATTGTTTCCCCATCGACAGTGAGCAGATACCATCCTTTCTGAAAGATGTTTTGGGAAGGCCAACCACTAACTTTTTCTTAGCAAGTTTGTTCAGAGTTTTGAAATTCAAGTGACTCATTCTTTTGTGCCATAACCAGTGCTCTTCTGTGTGACCTGATTGACTCACCATGAGACATTCTTCAGTTGTGGCAGATGCCCAATCGGCAACATAAAGACTTCCTTTCCGCCGAGCAACCAAGACTGTCTGCTTTGACTCATTGTCTATAAGTTTGCAATACATTGCTTTGAATTTCACAGTGAATCCCTTGTCTGCAAACTGGCTCATGCTAAATAGATTATATTTCAAACCTTTAACAGGTAATACGTCAGTGATTGTTAATGATCCTAATTTGACGTTGCCAAATCCCAGAGAGGGATTTAATTCTCCTCCAGCAAATCTGAAGTCTGGTCCATTGTTGCAAGCTTTGTAGTTTGCCAGATTTGCTTTGTCTCCTGTCATGTGCTTTCTGCATCCACTATCAAATAGCCATTGAGCCTTAGTCCAAGAGGCGTTCTGCATAAAACAGGAAACATGAGTTAGGTTCTTGCTTCAGAGATAGAACCATTTAGACTAAACATTCTTCCAGTAGGAATCCACTTTATAGTGAATTTCTTGGGAGTTTGTTTTTGTCTAACTTGATCAGAAGGAAATGCAATAAAATTAGTAATTTTGATCTCAATTTTCCTTCTTGGGGTGTTTCTAGGTGTTCCCTTTGGTGCTTTCTGGACCCTGGGTTTCTAGGGTTGCTTTTCAGCAAACTTAGCCTTTCTGACCAGGTTCCTTCTAGCTCTGGCATTGATTGGAATATCTGTTGGTATTTTGATCATTCATCACATGTTCTTATCTTAGCCAGAAAGGTGATTAAGTGCTCTTGGTTGACTTAAACATTGTAAAAGAGGAAATCACTAAGTATGATTAGTCTAGTAAATCTCGTATTAGGATTATAGGTCTCTGAGTGTAATTTTTATTTCCAAGAAGACCATGAAGATCAATCCTAGCAATGGAGCTTTTCTGAAGATTACAAGACCGGAGATTGCACAAGATTTATGAAGACACCAAGGTTTAGTCTCACTCGGAAAGACTATGTCCTTAATCCTTTCTTAAGTACATTTAGTTACTTTTGAAACATGATACTGGAACATATGACATCATGAGTATGGAGCATGCAAGCCATCAGAAAGGCTAATGTATCCGTTGAAGACTACAGGATAAGAAATAGTACATGTGCATTAATTGCATCGGCAGAAAAGCTGCTAAAGCACAGTCCTCTCTGAGATATGAGACAAGGACTTCTGAGTACTCATTTCAAGATAAGTATAGACTGAATTTGAATTGTGTCTAACGGATAACATCCCAACGACTCTCTAATTCATCTATAAATATCACACACTTAGATGCTGAGAAATACGACCGAAGAACGATCTAACTTGCAAACTTACAATCTAGCAAAGTATTCTCTCAAGCACTCTACTACCCTTTCTGAAAGCTTTCTGTTGCTTGAAGAATCACTAGTAGTTCTAAGTTGTCCTAAACCTTAACAAGAGATTGTTATTCGTGAAAGAGTTGAACTATCAGATACCCTTTCTGAAGCTCATTCTCCAGAACGGACATCAATTACTTGGGTCAAGAAGAATGATTGCCATACCTTTGAACAAGTGTATTAAGTAGTCTTGTCCTATTAGGCTCTCTGAAAACATAACTGAAAAGTTATACGAGAAGCCTCTCTGACAAACCTTATAACCAACACCATCAAGGCGTGGAGTAGAGGAAGTACTTGATTTGGGAAATCAGGGAATAACTCCAAGGTTATCTGAGTAGAGGAAGTACTTAGCTCTAGGAGCTGGGGAATAACTCAGGGGGAACATTTGGTTGGGAACTAATTGTTTAAGAATCTTAGAATAGGATTTTTGTAAGGTGAACTCAATTATCTGTTCTAGTGAATTCTAGGTCTCAGAAAGACCGAAGTGGATTAGTTGGAGGATTACGCCACCTCCAGATACCACTATACTTGCTGTGTTATTTATCTTTCTGTATTTATCTTTCAACAAAGCACACACACATACTTATTGTTTTTGCACTTACCTATCTTAAAGTCTTCCGCGCTCTGAATCTAAGTATCAGAAACCCCCCCAGGTTTTTGAGAAACTGTGTTTATCGACAAAAGTTTTAAAAAACTATTCACCCCCCCCCTCTAGTTTTTTACTTTGCCGTTATCTGGACCAACAAGTGGTATCAGAGCAGGAGGTTCCCAAGCCTTCTGCACTGAACCTAGATCCCCAGATAGGTGAAGAAACTTTGTCCCTTTCCGAGGACTATATAATTTGTATGTTAAGCGTGCAGGTATGTCTCTGAGTGATGCTCCCGTTTTAAAGCCAGAAAACTACGAGAAATGGAAGAACAACATGATGCTCCATCTGGAGGCCATTAGTGATGAAATGATCTATGTCATCAATGAAGGGCCTATAAAAATCAGACAACTCAAACAAATCACTGAGGTTTCTGATGGAAGAAAAGCCTCAGACAAGGAAGATGAAAGCGAGGATGCGTCTGCTAGTGATAGTGGTTGTGTTGCTCGTGGAAGCATTATGTATGAAGACAAGCCAAGAGAGCTCGGGACATCTGAAGATGCCAAGAGACACAGATTGGATGGTCAAGCTCGTAATATCATCATCTGATCGACACCTGAGCACATACAGTGTAAACTGTTGGGTGCTAAAATGGCGAAAGTTGCCTGGCAATTGATTGAAAAAATCTGTGCCGGAATTGAGAAAACCAAAGAAATCAAGTTCGAAGTTCTTAAATTGAAGTTCCAAAACTTCAAACAAGGTCCCACTGAAACTCTAGAAGAACTTGATTTCAGATTTACTACACTTATGAGTGATATGGCTGCACTTGGTGAAAGCATTAGATACTCCCAGTCAGAAAAGATTAAGACTATGGTCAGATGTCTCAATCACAACTGGGAACACACTAAGTTCTTTTATTTCAATCAAGGGATGCCAAATATTACTCCAGTAGAGCTCTTCTCTCATCTTGCTACTGTAGAGTATGAGACAACTCAGAGAGAACAAACAGCTGACAAGTTGCAAAGTGTTGCTCTAGTCTCTCAAGGTACTTCTGAAAAGAACGATACCAAAGACGCATCTGAAGAAAATGCTCTTGCATCAAGACACATGAATAAATTTGTGAGTCAAGAGATTGAGAGAAGAAAAGCTAAAGAAAAGCTGAAAAAGCATCTTGGCCCAAACTATCATCAGTACAAGAACATTCAACTAAACAACTCTCTGAAGACCCCCATTCAGAAAGGTGTTAGTACTGAATTAGCAGAGATAGGAAATGATATCTGCTTCTATTGTCAAAAGCCTGGTCACTTCAGATGACTCAAACCTACCATCACCAGAATTGTGTGGAATCACCCACGATGTAATCGACTTCGGTCTTAAGAAGAATGAAATGTGTGGAGTTCTTTGAGATTCTTGGTCGGACATCTCCAACATTGAAATGTGTCTTATGGCTGATGAGGTAACTAACAATTCACAATTTCTGTACTATGAGAGTGATGATGGAATTGAGGATCTGGAGTTAATCAGGAGTGAATTGGATCGTTATGAGAAAGAATTTCTGGAAGCACAATCCAAAACCAGAATTCTAGCGGAAAGCAAAGAAACTCTTGAAAAAGAGGTTTCTGAGCTAACCAGGGTATCTGAGAACAAGAGCGCTGAAATAGCCCTTCTGAAAAGTCAGATATCTGAGAATGAAAATTCTCACAAACTAGCCTTGGATGAACTTAATAAGAAAATGATGAAGCTGCTTTCTGAGAATGAGGAACTTCGAAAGAAAGAGCTATCCTTCCAATCTTTTGCAAAGGCTAGTGACACTCTCACTGAGGTTCAATCCTATCTAAGAGATCCCTCTGAGAAAGGTGGACTTGGACTCGATGAACAATCGAGTAATTCATCTCCTCTGAAGAAGAGTGATGAAAGGTTGACCTTTGTAAAAAGTCAACAGAATGGTTCTTCAACCACCTATAGCATTGGTCAGAAAGCTAGGGTAGCTGACAATGGAAAAGGAGTAGCAACCCAACCTTTGAAAGAACAAGTTCACAAGAAACTTGTGGATGAGGTTTCTGAAAAGAAATACAACCCTCAGACATGTAACCATCCACATTGCTATATTACTAGGAAAGGAAGAATTGCTGGAATAGGCAAATTCTCTACTGTACCATTTTATGAAAATAAAAACGGTGCAGAAACTAGCAAGGCTCCTGAAGAACGTATTCAGAAAGCCAAAGGTGTTCGAAATGGCATTGGCTATCGTTCTATTGGAAAAGCTCTTCTACAACAATATAAGGAAGGACAAGAACAATGGCGCAAGGCTGATATTGCACGTAGCAATAAAAAGAAGTGGAAGAAATCTCAAACCACTGAAAAACTGAATGCTAAAGCTAGAAGGAACCTGGCCAGAAAGGCTAAGTTTGCTGAAAAGCAACCCCAGAAAACCAGGGTCCAGAAAGCACCAAAGGGAACACCTAGAAACACCCCAAGAAGGAAGATTGAGATCAAAATTACTGATTCTATTGCTTCTCCTTCTGATAAAGTTAGACAAAAACAAACTCCCAAGAAATTCACTAAAATGTGGATTCCTACTAGAAGAATGTTTAGTTTAAGTGGTTCTATCTCTGAGACAAGAACCTAACTCCTGTTTCCTGTTTTGTGCAGAACGCCTCTTGGACTAAGGCTCAATGGCTATTTGATAGTGGATGCGGAAAGCACATGACAGGAGACAAAGCAAATCTGGTCAACTACAAAGCTTGCAACCTTTGGACGGACATCAGTTCTTTGGAGAATTAAATCCCTCTCAGGATTTGGCAACGTCAAATTGGGATCTTTAACAATTACTGACGTATTACATGTTAAGGGTTTGAAATACAATCTATTTAGCATGAGCCAGTTTGCAGACAAGGGATTTACTGTGAAATTCAAAGCAAAGTTTTGCAAACACATTGACAATGAGTCAAAGCAGACAGTCTTGGTTGCTCAGTGGAAAGGTAGTCTTTATGTTGCCGATTGGGCATCTGCCACAACTGAAGAATGTCTCATGGTGAGTCAATCAGGTCACCGTAAGAGCAACCTTTGGTTATGGCACAAAAGAATGAGTCACTTGAATTTCAAAACTCGAACAAACTTGCCAAGAAAGAGTTAGTGGTTGGCCTTCCCAAAACATCTTCGAGAAAGGATGGTATCATTACTTTGTCGGATGGGAAACAATCAAAATCTCTTTCAAGTCCAAAACCGGACACTCTAGTGTTAGACCAACGCAACTATTACACATGGATCTTTTGAATCATCGTAACTAGTTATGCGGGGAAAGAAGTATGGTCAGTTGTTGTAGATGACTTCTCAAGATTCACTTGGGTTGTCTTTCTGAAGCATAAATCTGATGCTAGGGTGGAGATACCAAACTTGCTAAATAAGCTTGAAGTCATGAAAAATGACAAGGTATCTGCAATCAGAACAGACCATGGTACTGAATTTGTCAACCAGTACATAAAGGAGTTTTGTACCAGCAAAGGTATACAACATCAACTTTCCTCTGTAAGAACACCACAACAAAATGGTGTTGCATAAAGGAAAAATAGAACCCTTAAAGAAGCAGCAAGGACAATGCTGGCTGACACTGAAATAAGTGAAGTTTATTGGGTTGAAGCTGTAAACACAGCATGCTACACTCAGAACAGATGTTTGATAAACAAACACCATGACAAGACCCTTATGAGCTCTTGGTTGGTAGACCCCCTAATATTAAACATCTGAAAGTGTTTGGTTGTAGATGTTTTGTTCTTAACAATGGAAAAGAGTATCTAAGAACATTTCAACCAAAGGCAGATGAAGGAGTGTTTCTTGGTTATTCTATGAATAGCAAAGCTTACAGAGTTTACAACAAAAGAACAAAGAAGATTGAAGAATCAGTTCATGTTGTATTCTATGAAGAAAGCAAGAAATCACCCCTTGATGGTGAAATCTCAGAAAGGTTCAAGGAACTAATGTTAAAGGATCCTGAAGAAGAACCCTCAGAAAGGAAAAACATCATTATGGAAAGAGAGGATGACTCTGACGAAGAAAAGCATGAAATGCCTAGTAACAACCACATGATTCTCAGACATGATGAAGAATTTCCTATGAGAATTCCAGAAATGGAAACTGAAGATGTTCATCAGAGAACTAATTCTGGAAATGACCTCTCTGACAGGCATGTCCCAGAAAGCCCTCACAATGAGAAAGTGTCAGACATTCAACGCCCTTCTGAGGTGCAAAATGTCACAGATACTGAAGAAGTATCAAGTCATAGTCATAGTGATTCACATTCAGATCACATAGATGTTGACCCTACTAGCCCTAAACCCATGATGAGATGGATCAAGGATCATCCTGCAAAAGATGTGATTGGACCAATCAATCAAGGTGTTAGGACTAGGAGAGCAATAGCTGAAAATGCTAATTCTCTCTTTGGATGTTTTATCTCAAACATTGAACCAAAAACTATAGAAGAAGCATTAAGAGACCAAGACTGGATCTCTGCAATGCAAAAGACATGCTCACAAAGTTTAATCTTAAGCCCTCTGAAAAGAATGCTAAGATACCTATGAGCATAGGAACCAAAATGACCTATACTGAATCAGATAAGAGTGTTGAAGAACACAAGTATAGGAAATTAATAGGTTCACTACTTTACCTTCTTAAGCGGACACGATATTCAATATGCAGTTGGAGTGTGTGCTAGATTTCAAACAAATCCAATGCAATCACACTACAACATTGCTATGAAAGTATTAAGGTATGTGAAAGGTACAGTCAATGTAGTTTTGTGGTATCCTAAAGAAGGTGGATTGAGTTTGGCTGGTTACTCAGATGCTGACTATGCTGGATCAATGCTTGATAGGAAAAGTACCTCAGGAACTTGTCAGTTTCTGGGAACAAGACTTATCTCATGGTTTAGCAAGAAGCAAAACTCAATTGCAACTTCTACCACAGATTTGAATATATTCTGCTTTGGTTGTTGTGCAACACAAATTCTGTGGATTCAACAACAACTCAGAGACTATGGACTCAATGAAGAGAAAACTCCTATTTTCTGTGACAACAGAAGTGCTATTGCAATCTCATAGAATCCCAAGTTCTATGCCAGAACAAAGCACATTGATGTTAGACACCACTTCATCAGAGACCATGTTGAAAAAGGCAATATAGAGATACTCAAGATTGGCACAGAAGACCAACTTGCAGATATCTTCACCAAGCCCCTACAAGAAAGCCGGTTCTTGACCTTAAGACATAATCTTGGGTTGATGGAGTTGCCTAAGGACTGAAAAATGTCCTGAATCTCTAAAGTCTGAGTAAGCAAGGTAGAAAAGAAGTAGGCCTCTGAGAACATTCTCTCAGAAAGCCAAGTTGTTAAGAAGTGATGCAAAGGTTTCTGAGTAGCAACACTCGGAAAGGCAAAACATTTCTGGAATGAGTATCCAGAAAGGCAAAGGTTGGTACACACTCAATGAGTAAATAAGACTAGAACTTACTTACTAAGAGTGGGTCAAATACATTCAAACAACTGAAGTTTCTGATTCTTGAATTCAGGAAACTATTTAGTCATGAAGAGAAATGGACACACAAAGCCCAAAAAGTATAAGTTCTGAAAGTCAAACATGTGCAATGTCTTGTATTTTTACCATTTTCATGATAAACAATATATAGATAAGGACTTGACACTCAAAATGATAAGCTCAAACGATTAAGTGTTCCTACTCTTTACTAAGTGACGCAATGAATGTAGCATATTAAAAATCCATCAAGTCGGCACATTACCATTTGTTGATTGATATCATTACAAGATATTCAATATAAGCCTTTGATGTATAAACGTTTGATCTCAACGGCTGAGATTAAAACAAAGCAAGTAATGTCTGTTGAGAAATGCAGACATGGCCCACTAAGCATTTAATGAAGTACAAAGGACGTACCACGCCTATGCAGATGCAAAGACACGCATTCATATTCAGCTATATGTATGTTGTATCTATGTACGTTTTGTCTGCTATATATATAGGAATTGGGCAAAAGACAAACACTTTTACCAAATCCGAAATTTCATACTTGCATCAAAATAGCAAAACCTCTCAAGTTTTCTGCAAAACTTCTTCTGCAATTCAACTTCTTGTGCTTAGTCTTCTGAAAAGATAGACTAATCTCGATTATTCTTGCAAAACCCATCTGTAAACACTCACTCAAAGACTCTATATAAGAGATGGCACCAAAGAAGATGACCACCAAGAACCCTAAGGCCGCATCATCTGCTCCTGCTGAAAAGCAAGGAGGAAAAGAACTCAAGGTGTTGAATAAACGCCTTCTAGGAGAGTTTACCCCTTCTAACTGGAATCCAAGTCACAAGATGAATTGGGGAGCTTTTCTTGTGAAGAAATATGTTTCTGCAGTCATTTCTTCAAAAGCAGATAGAAAACTGATATTGGGAATGTTGAAAAGTTCACATATCTACAAGTTTTTGTGTGCTGCACCCAGTGGACTATCCACACTGGATGTGTTGGAGTTCTACAACAACTCCAAAATCTTCACAAAAGTTGTGAATGATGTAGAAGAGAAGTACATGCAGACTGAAGTTCAAGGACAAGAAATTGTCCTAGACTGCAAGACTTTCTGCAACTTAATCCGATTGAAAAATCGAGGAACAATCGACGACATCAACATCAGGGATGCCTCCAAGATTCAAAGTGTTAAGGAGTTATTTGAGGCAATCCAGATTGAAAATGCAAAGGGTTTCCCAGCAAACTTTGTTCTGAGAGCCATCAGAACCAGTCATCTCCAGAAACACTAGAGTACTTTGGCTCTCATTCTGGTCCATTGCTTTGATGGCAACAAAGGTGGAGTAGACCAGATAAGCATGGAGAGATGGATGATGATGCATCTTCTGAATAAGAAGCATGAAGGGCAGGAAACCCACTTTAATTGGGGGAAGTACGCCTTCAACAAATTTCTTGGGCACATTGAGGAATTTGAGCCTAACATCATCAATGGCCTTGCTGAGACAAAGGACAATATGCATTTTGGTCTCAGAATATGCTACATTCTGGAAACAATGGGAATAACTCTCAGAAAGAGACAAGAAATCCCAGTCACCAACTCTCTTTTCAGACATACCTTTGAAGAAAAGGAGAGAATTGCTGCTGAGAAAGCTCAGAAAGAGGCAGAAGAGCTTGAAGCTGCCCAGCAAGGTGAAGAGGTCTCTGAGCAAGCTCCCGCTCAACCTCCAGTTGCCAAGAGAAAGAGGACTCAAAGCAAGAGAGCCTCTAAGTCCCAAAGTGTACAAAAAGCACAACCTTCTGGAGATAAGATCTCAGAAGATGTTGTCCGGCCAGAAAGGCAACACCAGAAAGCCCCAAGAACTACGAGACAATTGCTCAGAAATCTCGGAGATGATAGAAATATCATAGATGGGTTGACTCAATCTGGACGGTGACTCGATGATGATGTAGTACTTACACAAGTATTCAAAAGTCCAGATTGAGCCCCATGGAGGAGCATCAAGCTCGGCCCTCGAAGAAAGGAGCCCCTGTCCGGCAGGAAGAAGAAGGCTGGATGAGGAAGATAGAGTGATGGAAGATGTTGACATTGCTTCCACATTCACAATGCCAAGACTTAATGTGGTGAAGAAAACCTGTTCTTGAGCAGTTCCTCAACCTTCTAAGAGAGCTCAACTCGAGAAGGGATCAAACTGAGATGGAGACTCAGAAAGATATTGTAGAGGAGACCAACAATGAGCAAAGAGAGGCTGTGGAAACTCCACTAGTCCAAGAGACCCAAACTCAGCCTGACTCTATTCAGGTAACAAAAGTAGTTTGTATCTAACTTGTCAACATTAAAATGTTAACTTGTTACTCATAAGCTTCATTTGTTACAGGCCAACTTGGAGACACAATTTCAGGGGGAAGAAAACTTGTTCACTCCCTTGAATCAAGAAGAGATTACTCCAACCTCAGAACATCAAGAAGAGCCTGTTCCACAGGTAGTAAAGTTATCTCTGAACAAGAACTAACTAACTTAAAATTGCTCTAATCTTATGTTCTGATATTCTTAAATGTCTCTTATTAGGCTACAACTGAGAAAGTAGTGGAGGTGGAACCAACACCCCAACACCAAGAGTTTCAGTGAAAAGCACTCTGAGGAAGTAGTTACTGAGCCTTCTGTTGAGAAGGTAAGTATCAGTAAACTTTCCTTAAGAAAATTTTGGTAAAATTCACTACTTAATCAATATGTTTGTTCTATCTTACAGGCTCAATTAGAAGAACACTTGGACGGAAAGAATGTGATCTGATCTCCTCCAAGAGAAATTAAAACTGCTGAACAAGCAGTATCTGAAGAAAAGGTTCCAGAAACCCCCAAGGTTTCTGAGAAAGATGCCACTGAGCTTCCTCACTTGGAAGTAAGTGAAGTCTCAGAAAGCATTTTTCCACTTATCTTTTCTGATAACAAGTTTCTAAACATATTTCATTCTATTTCTCAGGTTCAATCAGAAAGAAAGGATGCTGAGGATCAGACTTCTCCTCACATCAAGGTATCTGAGGCCTCTGTGCCCAAACAAGCAGAAGTCCAAGCAAATGAGCCTAGTGTTTCTACACAGGTATGCTCAGAAAGCCTACTTTTGCACACAGATACTAACACAAGTAGTTTGAACAAAACTAACTTGATCCCTTTCTTTCAGGCTCAAAGTCTAGTGCCACTCAACTTACTCCAAGCCTTTAAGAAGCACACTCTCAAGAAACATCTAAAGTGCTTCAGACAATGGCAGAAACTCAGAAAGGCCGATCTTTCTGAAATTGCAAGAGTAATTGACATCCCAGAGAAAAGGGCCATAGCAATCAATCTGGAAGACCATATCCATGCTATGTTTCCCACAGAATCATATTCTTTTGCCACTCTGATGGATGATAACTTCTTAAATGAAGTAGCACAAAGACTCCTAGCAGACTTTCAAGCTGCTGATGCTCAAACCCAAGAGCACGTGGTGACCCATCCTGCCTTGCCTAGCAAGCTCACAACCTACCCTTCTGAGCAAGAAGAAGTAAATGGGAGGATGATCACACTTCCTAATGTGATCAACCTGGTTTCTGAAGATGAGGAGGAAACTGATGAGAATGACTACAAAGAACCTCCTTCTGAGCATCCAAGTCAAGAAGACAAGAAAAATGATGATGATGATGATGATGATGATCAAAATGATGATCCCCAACCTGGAAACGGCGGGATTCAGAAAGTTAGCAAAGGAAGTGCAGAAAAGGTTACTCCTTCCAATGCTCAGAAAGCCCCATCTTCATCACCACCAAAGTCTCATCAAAATACCCAACAGGCTGAACAAGACACAATTGAAGAAATCACAGCCACTGAGTTCAGGATTGAACAACTCAGATTTAAGTTGGAAGAGGAGAAGAGAATCAACTTAGAGTGTCAAGCTCTTATTGAAGAAAAGGAAGCCAAAATCGAAAAGCTCAGAGAAGCTAATGCTAAGGAACTGGCACTCCTAGATGAGCAAAGGTTGTTGAAAAATGCCATCGTTGTCACTGCTGCTGAGATAGATGCCATGGATGACAATGATGATGAAGAGCATTATGCTAAGGCTGCATCAGAAAGACCTTCTACTTCTCAGAAGGCCAGCATACTCAAAGGCAAACAAAAGATTGCCACTCTGCAAACAATCCAAGAAAAGGATTATGAGAATGATGCTGAAATAAACCCAAACTTGATCTCCCAAGCAGAAGATGAGAGGCTAATCACTAAGGAAAAGCTAGCCCTTCTGGCTCCTCAAATTTTCTCTGCTCCAGGTGCTTCAAGAAGTGATGAGCACAGGTCCAGAACAGCTGTTTTCTTGGAACTAAGAGACAGACTTGTTGCGCAAGACAACCAAGTCCTACAGTCATTCCCAGAAGAGATGAAAGATTTGGCTGCTGCATTGCTAAATAGAGCAACCAGCATAGCTCTCTCTCAGAAAGACTTAGCTCTGATCAGGGAAGAAGACTGCAACAATGCCAATCAAGCACTAGCAGATGCTACTTATGCTACTCAACAAGCTGAGGCTATTCTAAAGCCTCTTGAAGAGCTCAACAGAAAAGAGCAAGTGTTGGTTAGGCAAAACAAGGACATGAAAGAAGAAATCCAAGAATTGGTCAGGGTGCATAACAACCTCCAGAAGATCTTTGAATCACTCTCTGAAGCTTATGCTATCATGAGTCAGTCATTCATGACTAAGGGGGAAGGAGAGATGCCTCAGAAAGGTAGAGGAAGAAAAAGAAAACAATCAAATCTCCCCTCCTCAAGTCAACTAGTCATTAAGGACACCACTGGAGACACCCCTGCTGAAGAAGTTGTTCCAGATCAACCAGCCAGAAAGCTGAGAAGTATGGTCACTAGGGGTACCGAGTCCCTTAGGATCTCAAATGGGAACAACCAGAAAGCTTCTGAAGAAGAAAATCAAGAAGAAGGTGAGGTAAGAGGTCAAGAGAGCTGCAAGCCTTACGACTGGAACATCAATGATGATGATGAGGATGAATCGTCTGAGATGAGCATCCAATTCACAAAAGAAGAAGGCAAGCAAGCCCCTTACAACCTCCTCTGGCAGCAAGGCCATTAGCAGCCAGAACCCCTTCTGGAAATACCAAGTCAATTCAAGGGACTTCCACCAGCATAGCCCCAAGGCAGGAAGAAAGAGTCACAGGATCTCCTGTCAGAAGGACACCTAACAGAAAGGCTAGAAGGGATATTCAGTTTGGCAGAGCAAACAAAGAAACTCATCAAGAAAAGCCAACTGATGCCCACATGGAGTATGTGAAGACCAGTAATGAAGAGTCTTCATATAGGTGCATTCTGAACAAGAAAGGGTATTGGATTGGGCAGGCGCAACATCTACTTGTCAATGATAAGTTTCCAACTCCCATCTTCAACCAGATCCTAAAATGGAGTGAAGGCAAGCCAAATTTGCTAAAACATGAGCACCTTCATGCCTGGCTAAACTTTGAGGTTGAAAAGAGAAATGATGCCAGAAAGATGGACCTTTCTTTTCCTTGTCCTTACCCCATGCCAGAAGATGTGCACAAGATAAGAAAACTGGATGGTAGCTACAGCAAGCAGAACAAGCTAGGTGTTCATCCCTATGAGTCATTCTACATGACAAAGGATGAATATCTGGATGATATTCACTATCTGGAAGAAATATACAAGTATTTCGACCTATCTGAGCTGCAAGTAGACCATGCCTGGGTCTGGGGAAAATACTACTGGGTCAAACACTTTCTGAAGAAAAACTACAATAAATTTATATCTTATCCAGAAAGATAGAACTATCTGTCAGAAGGATACTTTATGACTATGTCCAAGAATGCAGATAAGTGGATGATTATGTCAACTGATCCAGAAAGGGTGCTGAAGAACTTGAGGTTTCTGAACCTAAGTTATTTTTTGAAGACTTGAAGACTAGTATCTTAGACTGTTTACTTGGAGCTTGGACTCTCCTGTTGTTCTAATTTACTTAGTTTGTTTTGTTACTTTTTGTAATTTTTGTAATCTTGCTGATTGTTTCTGAAATTCTTTATCTGTAAAAGTTGCATCTTATTCTGTAATCTGTACCTATCTGATGATCATACTCTCAGATACACTCTAATAGATGACAACTTATCAGCAAAGGTCACTTCTTGTGATTTGGTTGATGTTTACTTTCTGCACTTAATTCAACTAAAATGGAATATCATTTGAAATGATTAAGTGGTGGATTGTTTTCTCTTCCAGGATTACAAATTTGTAATAGGACTTTAAAAGATAATCATGGATGACTGATCAAAAAGGGGGAAATTTTTTAGGAATATCTGTTAGTATTTTGATCATTCATCACATGTTCTTATCTTAGCCAGAAAGGTGATTAAGTGCTCTTGGTTCACTTGAACATTGTAAAAGAGGAAATCACTGAGTATGATTAGTCTAGTAAATCTTGTATTAGGATTATAGGTCTCTGAGTGTAATTTTTATTTCCAAGAAGACCATGAAGATCAATCCTAGCAATGGAGCTTTTCTGAAGATTACAAGACCGGAGATTGCACAAGATTTATGAAGACACCAAGGTTTAGTCTCACTCGGAAAGACTATGTCCTTAATCCTTTCTTAAGTACATTTAGTTACTTTTGAAACATGATTCTGGAACATATGACATCATGAGTATGGAGCATGCAAGCCATCAGAAAGGCTAATGTATCCATTGAAGACTACATGACAAGAAATAGTACATGTGCATTAATTGCATCGGCAGAAAAGCCGCTAAAGCACAGTCCTCTCTGAGATATGAGACAAGGACTTCTGAGTACTCATTTCAAGATAAGTATAGACTGAATTTGAATTGTGTCTAACGGATAACATCCCAACGACTCTCTAATTCATCTATAAATATCACACACTTAGATCTTTGAAATACGAAGAACGATCTAACTTGCAAACTTACAATCTAGCAAAGTATTCTCTCAAGCACTCTACTACCCTTTCTGAAAGCTTTCCGTTGCTTGAAGAATCACTAGTAGTTCTAAGTTGTCCTGAACCTTAACAAGAGATTGTTATTCGTGAAAGAGTTGAACTATCAGATACCCTTTCTGAAGCTCATTCTCCAGAACGGACATCAATTACTTGGGTCAGTAAAGAGCAGATTGCCATACACTGAACAAGTGTATTAAGTAGTCTTGTTCTATTAATCTCTCTAAAAACATAACTGAAAAGTTATACGAGAAGCCTCTCCGACAAACCTTATAACCAACACCATCAAGGCGTGGAGTAGAGGAAGTATATGATTTGGGAAATCAGGGAATAACTCCAAGGTTATTCGAGTAGAAGAAGTACTTAGCTCTAGGAGCTGGGGAATAACTCAGGGGGAACATTTGGTTGGGAACCAATTGTTTAAGAATCTTAGAATAGGATTTTTGTAAGGTGAACTCAATTATCTGTTCTAGTGAATTCTAGGTCTCAGAAAGACCGAAGTGGATTAGTTGAAGGATTACGCCACCTCCAGATACCACTATACTTGCTGTGTTATTCACCTTTCTGTATTTATCTTTCAGCAAAGCACACACACATACTTATTGTTTCTGCACTTAACTATCTGAAAGTCTTCCGCGCTCTGAATCTAAGTATCTGAAACCCCCCCAGGTTTCTGAGAAACTGTGTTTATCGATAAAAGTTTTAAAAGACTATTGACCCCCCCCCTCTAGTCTTTTACTTTGCCGTTATCTGGACCAACAGGCATTCAGTTTTTCAGTGGCTTGAGATTTCTTCCACTTGTGTCTATTGCTACGTGCAATATCAGCCTTGCGCCATTGTTCTTGTCCTTCCTTATATTGTTGCAGAAGAACTTTTCCAATAGCACGATAGCCAATGCCATTTCGAACACCTTTGGCTTTCTGAATACGTTTTTCAGAAGCCTTACTAGTTTCTGCACCATCTTTATTTTCATAAAATGGTACAGTAGAGAATTTGCCTATTCCAACAATTCTTCCTTTCCTAGTAATGTAGCAATGTGGATGGTTGCATGTCTGAGGGTTGTTTTCGTTTCAGAAACCTTATCCACAGGTTTCTTGTGAACTTGTTGTTCTTTCAAAGGCTGGGTTGCTACTCCTATTCCTTTGTCAACTACCCTAGCTTTCTGAACAATGCTATAGGTGGTTGAAGAACCATTCTATTGACTTTTTACAAAGGTCAACCTTTCATCACTCTTCTTCAGAGGAGATGAATTACTCGATTGTTCATCAAGTCCAAGTCTACCTTTCTCAGAGGGATCTCTCAGATAGGATTGAACCTCAGTGAGAGTGTCACTAGCCTTTGCATAAGATTGGAAGGATAGCTCTTTCTTTATGAGTTCTACATTTTCAGAAAGCAGCTTCATCAATTTCTTATTGAGTTCATCCAAGGCTAGTTTGTGAGAATTTTCATTCTCATATATCTGAGCTTTTAGAAAGGATATTTCAGCGTTCTTGTTCTCAGATACTCTGGTTAGCTCAGAAACCTCTTTTTCAAGAGTTTCTTTGCTTTCCTCTAGAATTCTGGTTTTGGATTTTGCTTCCAGAAATTCTTTCTCATAACGATCTAATTCACTCTTGACCAACTCCAGATCCTCAATTCCATCATCACTCTCATAGTACAGAAATTGTGAATTGTTAGTTACCTCATCAGCCATAAGACACATTTCAATGTTGGAGATGTCTGGACCAGCAATCTCAGCAACTCCACACATTTCATTCTTCTTAAGGCCGAAGTCGATTACATCGTGGGTGATTCCACACAATTCTGGTGAGGGTAGGTTTGAGTCATCTGAATCTCCATCTTCAGAATCTGTCTCAATGTCTAGAGCATCAAGTTGAATTTGAATCTTCTTCCTTTCTTCAGTCAGTAAGGCCCTTTGATTTCTTTTGAAATTTCTTCTATCCTTCTTGTCACCTGTCTTGAGCTTATTTAAAGCAGGACAATCTCTCTTGAAGTGGCCAGGCTTTTAACAATAGAAGCAAATATCATTTCCTATTTCTGCAGCTTCAGTACTAACACCTTTCTGAATGGGGTGTTCAGAGAGTTGTTCATTTGTATGTTCTTGTACTGATGATAGTTTGGGCCAAGATGCTTGTTCTCTCTGAGTTGTCTCATAGTCTACAGTAGCAAGATGAGAGAAGATCTCTACTGGAGTAATATTTGGCATCCCTTGGTAGAAATAAAAGAACTTAGTGTGCTCCCAGTTGTGATTGAGACTTCTGACAATAGTCTTAATCTTTTCTGGCTGGGAGTATCTGTTGCTTTCACCAAGTGCAGCCATATCACTCATAAGTGTAGTAAACCTGAAATCAAGTTATTCCAGAGTTTCAGTGGGACCTTGTCTGAAGTTTTGGAACTTCAATTTAAGAACTTCGAACTTGTTTTCTTTGGTTTTCTCAGTTCCGGCACAAATTTCTTCAATCAGTTGCCAGGCAACTTTCGCCGTTTTAGCACCCCATAGTTTACACTGTATGTGCTCAGGTGTCGATCTGATGATGATATTACGAGCTTGACCATCCAATCTGTGTCTCTTGACATCTTCAGATGTCCAGAGCTCTCTTGGCTTGTCTTCATACATAATGCTTCCACGAGCA
Organism: Plantago major; assembly: GCA_026545765.1. Lineage (NCBI taxonomy): Eukaryota > Viridiplantae > Streptophyta > Magnoliopsida > Lamiales > Plantaginaceae > Plantago > Plantago major. Next base: position 43,000,135 of record CM048841.1, read on the forward strand.
ACATGACCACTATCACTAGCAGCCATATCTTCGCTTCCATCTTCCTTGTCTGAGGCTTTTCTTCCATCAGATACCTCAGTAACTTGTTTGAGTTGTCTGATTTTGATAGGCCCTTCATTGATGACATAGATCATGAGCATCATGTTGTTCTTCCATTTCTCGTAGTTTTCTGGCTTCAGAACGGGTGCATCACTCAGAGACATACCTGCACACTTAACACACAAATTATATAGTCCTCAGAAAGAGACAAAGTTCCCTCACCTATCTGGGGATCTAGGTTCCGTGCAGAAGGCTTGTGAACCTCCTGCTCTGATACCACTTGTTGGTCCAGATAACGGCAAAGTAAAAGACTAGAGGGGGGGGGTGAATAGTCTTTTAAAACTTTTGTCGATAAACATAGTTTCTCAGAAACCTAGGGGTTTCTGATACTTAAATTCAGAGCGCGGAAGACTTTAAGATAGGTAAGTGCAGAAACAATAAGTATGTGTGTGTGCGCTTTGCTGTAATGTAAATACAGAAAGGTAAATGACATAGCAAATATAGTGGTATCTGGAGGTGGCGTAATCCTCCAACTAATCCACTTCGGTCTTTCTGAGACCTAGAATTCACTAGAACAGATAATTGAGTTCACCTTACAATAATCCTATTCTAAGATTCTTAAACAAATGGTTCCCAACCAAATGTTCCCCCTGAGTTATTTCCCAGCTCGTAGAGCTAAGTACTTCGTCTACTCAGATAACCTTGGAGTTATTCCCTGAGTTCCCAAATCAAGTACTTCCTCTACTCCACGCCTTGATGGTGTTGGTTATAAGGTTTTGTCAGAGAGTCTTCTCGTATAACTTTTCAGTTATGTTTTCAGAGAGCCAATCAGAACGAGACTACTTAATACACTTGTTCAGTGGATGGCAGTCTGCTCTGTACTAACCCAAGTAATTGATGTCCGTTCTGGAGAATGAGCTTCAGAAAGGGTATCTGATAGTTCAACTCTTTCACGAATAACAATCTCTTGTTAAGGTTCAGGACAACTTAGAAATACTAGTGATTCTTCAAGCAACAGAAAGCTTTCAGAAAGGGTAGTAGAGTGCTTGAGAGAATACTTTGCTTGATGGTAATTTTGCAAGATAGAGCGTTCTAAGGTATGTTCTTCAAGCATCTAAGTGTGTGATATATATAGATAAATTTGAGAGGCGTTTGAATTATATCCGTTGTGCTCTCCATCAAATTATATCCGTTTATATCTTGAACTATGTACTCAGAAGTCACTATCTCATTTTTCAGAGAGGACTGCTTTTTGCAGCATTTCTGCCGATGCATTTAATGCATAGTACTGTTCATTGTCCTATAGTCTCAACGGATACATGAGCCTTTCTGATGGCTTGCATGCTCCATACTCATGATGTCATATGTCCAGAGTCATATTTCGAAAGTAAGTTAATATACTTAAGAAAGGATTAAGGACATAGTCTTTCTTAGTTAGACTAAACCTTTGTGTCTTCATAAACCTTGTGCAATCTTCAGTCTTCTAATCTTCAGAAAAGCTCCATTGCTAGGATTGATCTTCATGGTCTTCTTGAAATAAAAAATTACACCCAGAGACCTATAATCCTAATACAAGATTTACTAGACTAATCATACTCAGTGATTTCCTCTTTCACAATGTTCAAGTGAACCAAGAGTACTGAATCATCTTTCTGGCTAAGATTAGAACATGTGATGAGTGATCAAAATACTATAGATATTCCTAACAAATTTCCCCCTTTTTGATCAGTCATCCATGACTATCTTTCGAGTCCTATTACAAGATTGTAATCTTGGAAGAGAAAACAATCCACCACTTAATCATTTCAAATGATATTAAATTTTAGTTGAATTAAGTGTAGAAAGTAAACATCAACCAAATCACAAGAAGTGATCTTTGCTGATAAGTTATTATCTATTAAAATGTATCTGAGAGTATGATCTTCAGATAGGTACAGTTTACAGAAAGAGATGCAACTTTTACATATAGAGAATTTTTAGAAACAATCAGCAAGATTACAAAAAGTAATAAAACATACTAAGTAAATTAGAACACAGGAGAGTCCAAGCTCCAAGAGAGTATTCTAATGTTACTAGTCTTCAAGTCTTCGTAATGACTTGGGTTTAGATACCTCAAGTTCTTCAGCACCCTTTCTGGATCAGTTGACATGATCATCCACTTTTCTGCATTCTTGGACATAGTCATAAAGAATCCTTCTGACAGAGAGCTCTGTCTTTCTGGATAAGTCACATATTTCATGGTAACTCTTGCCAAGGTTGTGATTCTTCCGCAGAAAGTGTTTGACCCAGAAGTACTTTCCCCAGACCTAGGCATGGTCTACTTGGAGCTGAGATAGGTTGAAATACTTGTATATTTCTTCCAGATAGTGTATATCATCTAGGTATTCATCCAATGTCATATAGAATGACTCATAGGTTGAAACACCTAGTTTGTTCTTCCTTCTGTAGCTACCATCCAGTTTTCTTACTGTTGGTCCAGATAACGGCAAAGTAAAAGACTAGAGGGGGGGGGGGGTTGAATAGTCTTTTAAAACTTTTGTCGATAAACACAATTTCTCAGAAACCTGGGGGTTTCTGATACTTAAATTCAGAGTGCGGAAGACTTTAAGATAGGTAGGTGCAGAAACAATAAGTAAGTGTGTGTGTGCTTTGCTGAAATGTAAATACATAAAGGTAAATAACACAGCAAGTATAGTGGTATCTGGAGGTGGCGTAATCCTCCAACTAATCCACTTCGGTCTTTCTGAGACCTAGAATTCACTTGAACAGATAATTGAGTTCACCTTACAATAATCCTATTCTAAGATTCCTGAACAAATGGTTCCCAACCAAATGTTCCCCCTGAGTTATTCCCCAGCTCCTAGAGCTAAGTACTTCCTCTACTCAGATAACCTTGGAGTTATTCCCTGATTTCCCAAATCAAGTACTTCCTCTACTCCACGCCTTGATGGTGTTGGTTATAAGGTTTGTCAGAGAGGCTTCTCGTATAACTTTTCAGTTATGTTTTCAGAGAGCCTAATAGAACAAGACTACTTAATACACTTTTTCTGTGTATGGCAATCTGCTCTTTACTGACCCAAGTAATTGGTGTCCGTTCTGGAGAATGAGCTTCAGAAATGGTATCTGATAGTTCAACTCTTTCACGAATAACAATCTCCTGTTAAGGTTCAGGACAACTTAGAACTACTAGTGATTCTTCAAGCAACAGAAAGCTTTCAGAAAGGGTAGTAGAGTGCTTGAGAGAATACTTTGCTTGATGGTAAGTTTGCAAGATAAAGCGTTCTAAGGTATGTTCTTCAAGCATCTAAGTGTGTGATTTAGATAGATAAATTTGAGAGGCGTTTGAATTGTATCCGTTGTGCTCTCTATCAAATTATATCCGTTTATATCTTGAACTATGTACTCAGAAGTCACTATCTCATTTTTCAGAGAGGACTGCGTTTTGCAGCATTTCTGCCGATGCATTTAATGCATAGTACTGTTCATTGTCCTTTAGTCTCAACGGATACATGAGCTTTTCTAATGGCTTGCATGCTCCATACTCAAGATGTCATATGTCCAGAATCATATTCCGAAAGTAAGTTAATATACTTAAGTAAGGATTAAGGACATAGTCTTTCTGAGTTAGACTAAACCTTTGTGCCTTCATAAACCTTGTGCAATCTTCAGTCTTCTAATCTTCAGAAAAGCTCCATTGCTAGGATTGATCTTCATGGTCTTCTTGAAATAAAAATTACACTCAGAGACCTATAATCCTAATACAAGATTTACTAGACTAATCATACTCAGTGATTTCCTCTTTTACAATGTTCAAGTGAACCAAGAGCACTTAATCACCTTTCTGGCTAAGATAAGAACATGTGATGAGTGATCAAAATACTAACAGATATTCCTAACAAATTTCCCCCTTTTTGATTAGTCATCCATGACTATCTTTCAAGTCCTATTACAAAATTGTAATCCTGGAAGAGAACACAATCTATCACTTAATCATTTCAAATGATATTCAATTTTAGTTGAATTAAGTGCAGAAAGTAAACATCAGCTAAATCACAAGAAGTGATCTTTGCTGATAAGTTGTCATCTATTAAAATGTATCTGAGAGATCTTCAGATAGGTACAGTTTACAGAGTAAGATGCAACTTTTACAGATAGAGAATTTCAGAAACAATCAGCAAGATTACAAAAAGTAATAAAACATACTAAGTAAATTAGAACAAAGGAGAGTCCAAGCTCCAAGAGAGTATTCTAATGGTACTAGTCTTCAAGTCTTCAGAAACGCAACTTGTTTTCAAATAGCTCAAGTTCTTCAGCACCCTTTATGGATCAGTTGACATGATCATCCACTTTTCTGCATTCTTGGACATAGTCATAAAGAATCCTTGACGAGAGCTGTCTTCTGGATAAGTCACATATTTCATGGTAACTCTTGCCAAGCTTGTGATTCTTCATGAGAAAATGTTTGACCAGTACTTTCCTGGACCTGCATGGTCTACTTGCAGCTGAGATAGGTTGAAATACTTGTATATTTCTTCCAGATAGTGTATATCATATAGGTATTCATCCAATGTCATATAGAATGATTCATAGGTTGAAACACTTAGTTTGTTCTTCCTGCTGTAGCTACCATCCAGTTTTCTTACCTTGTGTACATCATCAGGTTTTGGGTAAGGACAGGCAAAAGAAAGATTCATCTTTCTGGCTTCATTCCTCTTTTCTACTTCAAAGTTTAACCAGGCATGAAGGTGCTAAGGTTTTAGCAATTCTGGCTTGCCTTCTCTCCATTTCAGGATCTGGTTGAGGATGGGAGTTGGAAACTTATCATTGACAAGTAGATGTTGTAGTTCCAGAATCCAATATCCTCTCTTGTTCAGAATGCACCTATATGAAGGTTCTTCATTTCTAGTCTTCATATACTCAATGTGGGCATCAGTTGGCCTTTCTTGATGTGTTTCATTGTTTATTCTGCCAAAATGTAAATCCCTCCTTGCTTTTCTGTTTGGTGGCCTTCTGTCAGGAGATCCTCTAACCCTTTCTTCCTGCCTTGGGGTTTTGCTTGGTGTGGCCAGAAGGAGTTCTGGCTGCTAAGGGCTTTGCTGCCAGAGGAGGTTGTGAAGTAGTTGCTTGTCTCCTTTTCTTGTGAAGTGGATGTTCATCAGAATCATCCTCATCATCATTGTAGTCCAAAATTGGAGACTTGCAGATTTCTTGGCCTCTTACTTCTCCTTCTTCCTTTTCTTCTTCTTCAGAAGTCTTCTTCTCTTCTGAGATTCTAAGGGACTTGGTTCCCCTAGTGACCATACTTCTCAGCCTGGTACGGTGGTTGATCTGGAACAACTTCTTGACAAGGGTGTCTCCGGTGGTGTCCTTAATGACAAGTTGACTTGAGGAGGAGGAGGATTTGATTGTTTTCTTTTCTTTCTTCCTCTGCCTTTTGAGGCATCTCTTCTTCCCCTTAGTCATGAATGACCTGACCCAAAGGCTTCATCTCTTCTGGGACGGATTTTAGCACTTCTGTATCTTGGGCAACTAGTGTCTTTCTGAGCTCTAAAAAGTCACTGTTCCTTGCACGGTGCTCTTCACTTATTGAACTACTTGGTCCAGAGAATATATGAGGAGCAAGAAGGGCTCTTTTGTGCTGAGTGACAAGTCTCTCATCTTCTGCTTCAGTGATCAAGTTGTGGGTTTCAGCATCACTATCATAATCCTTTTCTTGGATTGTTTGCAGATTGACAATCTTCTTCTGCTTTCCATCAAGTGTGCTGGCCTTCTGAGAAGATGTAGAAGGTCTTTCTGATGTAGTCTCAGCATCATGCTCTTCATCATCATTGTCATCCATTGCATCTATTTCAGCAGCTGTGACAACAATGGCATTCTTCAAATTTCTTTGCTCATCTAGGAGTGCCAATTCTTTGGCATTAGCTTCTTCGAGCTTTTTGATTTTCGCTTCCTTTTCATCAACAAGAGCTTGAGTCTCAATGTTGATTCTCTTCTCTTCTTCCAATACCTTTCTGAGTTGTTTAATCCTAAACTCAGCAGCTGAAATTTCTTCTATGGCATCATTGTGTTCAGCTTGTTGGGTATCTTGATGAGACTTGGGAGGTGATGAAGATGGAGCTTTCTGAGCAATTGAGGGAGTAGCCTTTTCTCCACTTCCTTTGCTAGCTTTCTAAATCCCGCTTTGTCCAGGTTGGGGATTATCATTCTGATCATCATCATCATCATCACTCTTTTTCTTTGCTTCTTGGTTTGGATGCTCAGAGGGAGGTTCTTGATAATCATTTTCGTCCATCACCTCGTCATCTTCTGAAACCAGATTGATCACATTTGGGAATGTAATCATCCTCCCATTAACTTCTTATTGTTCAGCAGGATAAGTAGTGAGCTTGCTGGGCAAGGCAGCATGGGTAACCATCTGCTCTTGGGTTTGAGCATCCGCAGACTTGAAATCTGCTATAAGTCTTTGTGCTACTTCTTGAATGGAGTCTTCATGCATCAGAGTGGAAAATGTGTAGGACTCTGTAGGGAACAATGCATGGATATAATCCTCCAGATTTAGGGCAATTGCTCTCTTTTCTGGGACGTCGATTACTCTGGCTACTTGAAGGTCGACCTTTACGAGTTTCTGCCATTGTCTGAAGCACTTGAGATGTTTCTTTAAGGTGTGCTTCTGGAAGGCCTTGAGTAAATCAACTGGCACTGGACTTTGAGCCTGAAAGAAAGTGTTCAAGTTAGTTTTGTTCAAACCACTTGTGTTAGTATCTGTGTGCAGAAGTGAGCTTTCTGAGCATACCTGTGTAGAAACACTCGGCTCATCTGCTTGGATTTTTGCTTGCTTGGGCACAGAGGCCTCAGATACCTTGTTGTGAGGACAAGTCTGATCCTCATCAACCTTTCTTTCTGCTTGAGCCTGAGAATTAAAATCAAATATGTTTAGAAGCGTATGAAAAGATAGGTGGAAAAGTGCTTTACGAGACTTCACTTACTTCCAGTGAGGAAGCTCGGTAGCATGTTCTCGAAAACCTTGGGGTTTACGGCACCTTTTCTATGAATCTTGCTGTTCGGCGGTTTAGTTTCTTTGGAGGAGATGACCTGTTGTTTCTCCATCCAATTGTTCTTCTGATTGAGCCTGGAAGAACAAACATAAGAGATTTTAGTAGTGGGTTTTCCAAAGCATTCGTTGAAGAAGACTATTACTGATTACTTACCTTCTCAGCAGAAGACTCGGTAAATACTTCCTCAGAAAGTTTTTCATCTTCTGGAATCTCTAGGTTTTGGAGTGTTGGTTCCACCACCACTACTTCCTCAGTTGGAGCCTAAGAAGAGACATTAAGAATATTAGACATAAGAGCAATTTTAGTTGGTTATTTCTTGTTCAGAGATAACTTTTACTACCTGTGGGACAGGCTCTTCTTGATGTTCTGAGGTTGGAGGAACCTCTTCTTGATTCAAGGGTGGGCGGGTTTCTTCCCCACGAAATTGAGTCTCAAGTTGACTGTAACAAATCTGACTTATGAGTAACAAGTTAACATACAATTATGTTGACATGTTGAATCTGAAACTATCTTTGTTACTGAATGAGTCGGTGATCATTGATCTCTTGAACTTGTGGTGATTCCACAGTCTCTCTGTGCTCATTATTGATCTCCCCTGCAGTATCATTCTGAGTCTCCATCTCAGTTTGATCCCTTTCTGAGAGTTGAGCTTTCTCAGAAGGTTGAGGAACCTGTTCAAGAACAGGGTTTTCTTCAGAAATATTAAGTGCTGGCATTGTGAATGTGGAAGCCATGGCAACATCTTCCATCATTCTATCTTCCTCACCCAGGCCTTCTTCTTCCTGCTGGGCAGAGGGGCTCTTGTCTTTCTGAAGAGCTGAGCTTGATGCTCCTCCATGGGTCTCATACTTGAATCTTTTAAGTACTTTTGCAAGTACTTCATCATCCTCAGAATCACTATTCTATGTTGGTGCAGACCCATCTATGATATTTCTATCATCTCTGGAGAAAACTGGAGCATTCTGGTTTAGGACTCTTGGGGCATTCTGGATTTGCCTTTCTGAGCGTCCAACATCTTCTGAGACCTTGTCTCCAGAAGGTTGTGCCTCTTGTATGATTAGGGACTTGGAGGCTCTTTTGCTATGAGTCCTCTTTCTCTTGGCAACTGGAAGTTTAGCTTTGGCTTGCTCAGAGACCTCCTCACCTTGCTGTGCAATTTCTTCTTCTTCTGCCTTTCTGAGTGCGTTCTCAGCATCAAGTTTCTCCTTTTCTTCAAAAGCGTGTCTTAAAAGGGAGTTGGTGACTGGGATTTCCTACCTCTCTCTGAGAGTGATTCCCATTGTTTCCAGAATGTAACAGATCCTGAGACCAAAGTGCATATTGGCCTTTGGCTCAGCAAGACCATTGATGATTTTGGGCTCAAATTCCTCAATGTGTCCAAGAAAAGGAGAGAATTAATGCTGAGCAAGTACTCAGAAAGGCTGAAGAAACTACACTGCAAGGTGAGGAGGTTTCTGAGCAAGCTCAAGCTAAACCTCCGGTACGAAAGAAAAAAGGGCTCAAGCGAAAGGACCTCCAAGTCCATAAACATTCAAGGCACAACCTCTGAGACAAGGTCTCGAGAAGCGATTCGAAAGCCCAAGAATCTGAAGCAGGCTGCTCGAGAACTCCGAGATGATAGAAATTTCATAGATGGTCTGTGATTCTGAAACGATGATTACGAGGAGCGCTTGAAGACGATGCTCAAGGAAGATAAAACCAGCGAGGATGGAAGATACTAACATTGCTTCACAACTCTCGAAAGGAAAGATCAAGATCTGAGAATGAGAACAACAATGAGTATAGAGGCGTGGATTCTACAATGAAGAAGAGTTTCTCAACCTCAGATGAACAGGTTCTCAGCCTATTCTGGTAGCTAAGTTATCTCTGAATGAAAATAACTTGAAAATTAATATCTTGTGTTCTAAATTTCTTTTGTCTTACTTTGGCTCTGGCGAGAAGTAGTGGAAGGACACCAACACTCAAACCAAGAAAATCGAGCTAAAAGCTTTCTAAAGAAGCATTCTTGGCCCGATGAGAAGGTAAGCTTTCGATATAATATTCTTCAAGAATGCGGAAATCCTACTAAATCTCTTATGTTTGTTCTTACAAAGTCGAAAGAACAATTGAAGGAGAAAAACTTGAAAACTCCTCCAATAGAAGCTGAAACTTGATTTCTAGATGAATCAAGGATTCGAGAAAGATGAAAAGTATGAAAATGAGGCCACTCCTTTGATCTCAGAAGCCCATCATCATCACCTTCAAAGTCTCATCATAAAACCAAGCAGACAATGTAATGATATACTTGAAGAGATATCTCCCGAAGTTCAGGATTGAACAACCTGAAGGTGTTGGAAGAAGAGAAGAGAATCAACTTAGAGTGCCAAGCTCTTGTTGATGAAAAGGAAGCCAAAATTCAAAAGCTCAAAGAAGCTAACACCCAGGAATTGGCGCTCCTAGATGAGCAAAGAAATCTGAAAGATGTCATTGTTGTCACAGCTGCTGAAATAGATGCCATGGATGACAATGATGATGAAGAAGATGATGCTGAGATTGCATCAGAAAGACCTTCTACATCTTCTCAGAAGGCCAGCACACTTGATGGAAAGCAGAAAAAGGTTGTCAATCTGCAAACTATTCAAGAAAAAGATAATAAGAGTGATGCTGAAAACAACCAAAACTTGATTACTGACGCAGAAGATGAGAGACTTGTCACTCAACACAAGAGAGCTCTACTTGCTCCTCATATATTCTCTGCATCAAGTAGTTCAAGAAGTGAAGAGCACCGTGCCAGAAATAGTATCTTTTTGGAACTCAGAAAGACACTAATTGCTCAAGACACAAAAGTGCTAAAATCCGTCCCAGAAGAGATGAAGTCATTAGCTGCTGCGTTACTCAACAGAGCAACCAGCATAGCTCTCTCTCAAAAAGACCTAGGGCTGGTCAGGGATGAGGATTACGCCACATTCAGATACCACTATAAAAAGACTTGTGTTATTTACTTTCTACAGCTTATTACTTATTTTACTTAGATTGCAAAGTACTTACACTTATCTTGCTAAACACGTGCACTTATCTTAGAAAAATCTTCCGCTCTCTAAAATTAAGTATCAGATATCTTCACAGATATCTGAGAAACTGTGTTTATCGACAAAAGTTTTAAAAGACTATTCACCCCCCTCCCCCTCTAGTCTTTTACTTTTCCGTTATCTGGACCAACACAAACTAGACGATATCCTTTAAAAACTAGAAAATATATGCTGAGCTATAAAATTGGTAGAAAATATTCTGTAAAAACACTAAAGAGTTAATAAAAATTGTCTAGATATTTCTACAGTTCAAAAACACTATTTTTTCTTTGATTGCTTTCGTTTATTCAGGGCATTCTTCTTCAAATCATCCAATGCAAAATCTTTAAAATCATCAGCAGCAGCACGTCTTTTAGAACAAGGGGTTAGATCTAGGAGAGCAATTGCTGGAAATGCAGATTCTCTCTATGGATGTTTCATATCAAACATTGAACCTAAAACTATAGAAGAAGCATTGAAGGATCAAGACTGGATCTCTGCAATGCAAGAAGAGTTGGATCAATTTGAGAGAAACAAAGTCTGGAAACTGGTTCCATTCTTTGGAATATCATGTCGGAACCAAGTGGGTTTTCAGAAACAAAATGAATGAGTCTGGTGAAATAACCAGAAACAAAGCTAGGTTGGTTGCCAAGGGATTCACCCAGACTAAAGGACTAGATTTTGATGAATCTTATGCACCAGTTGCAAGACTGGATGCAATAAGACTCTTTCTAGCCTTTGCAGCTCATAATGACTTTACAATTTATCAGATGGATGTCAAGAGTGCATTTTTAAATGCTGAACTGGCTGAGGAAGTCTATGTTGAGAAACCACCAGGTTTTGAAGTTCCCTCAGAAAGTAGGATGGTCTATAAGCTTCAGAAAGCTCTGTATGGACTGAAACAAGCTCCAAGAGCATGGTATGATACATTGGCCAGATACCTACTAGTAAGTGGTTTCAAGAAAGGAGATGTTGATAAAACACTCTTCACATTGAACCATGATGGGAAACTACTTTTAGTTCAAGTATATGTTGATGACATTATAATTGGATCTAAAGACAAGCAACTTGTGAAAACTTTGCTGAACTCATGAAATGTAAATTTGAGATGAGCATGATGGTAGAATTGAATTACTTCCTAGGGCTGCAAGTCAAGCAACTCAATGATGGAATATGCATTAGTCAAACAAAGTATGCAAAGGATATGCTCAATAAGTTCAATCTAAAGTCTTCTGAAAAGAATGCTAAGATACCAATGAGCATTGGAACCAAAATGACCTATACTAAATCTGACAAGAGTGTTGAAGAATACAAGTATAGGAAATTGATTGGGTCTCTACTATACCTCACTGCACGTAGACCTGATATTCCATATGCAGTTGGAGTGTGTGCTAGATTTCAGACAAATCCAATGCAGTCACACTACAACATTGCTATGAAGATATTAAGGTATGTAAAAGGTACTGTAGAAGTTGGATTGTGGTATCCAAAAGATAGTGGATTGAGTTTGGTTGGCTATTCAGATGCCGACTATGCTGGATCATTGCTTGATAGAAAAAGCACCTCAGGAACTTGTCAATTTCTTGGTATTAGATTAATATCATGGTTCAGCAAGAAACAAAATTCAATTGCCACATCTACCACAGAAGCTGAATATATTGCTGCTGGATGTTGTGCTTCACAGATATTGTGGATACAACAACTCAGAGACTATGGACTCAATGGAGAGAAAACTCCCATTTTCTGTGACAACACAAGTGCTATTGCCATAACTCAGAATCCTAAGTTTCATGCAAGAACAAATCACATTGACGTTAGACACCACTTCATCAGAGACCATGTTGAAAAAGGCAATATAGAGATACTCAAGATAGGCACTGAAGACCAACTTGCAGATATCTTCACTAAGCCACTACAAGAAAGTAGATTCTTAGCCTTAAGACACAGTCTTGGACTAATAGAGCTACCAAAGAACTGAAAAAGTTCAGAGAAGAGATATCTGAAGAAGATATCAAAGAAGAGAGAAAAAGTATCTGGAACGGGTATCCAGAGAAGAGGAATCTGGAACGGGTATCCAGAGAAGAGGAATCTGGAACGGGTATCCAGAGAAAAGGTATCTGGAACGGGTATTCAGAGAAGAGGAATCTGGAACGGGTATCCAGAAACGAAAGGCTAAAGGGTAAAATGGCTATTCAAAGATTTCTGAGACGGGATATCCGGATCACTCGATGGGGAACACAAAAGAGAAAAGTATAACTGTCTGCAATCAACTACTCTCTTGAAATTTGTATTATTTCTATCTTTGTGTAAAACTTGGAAAAATACCAAGTGTGAGATAAATTCAGATGCAAACAAGTGTTCTCGGTCATACAGAAACGTGATTCAGAAAGCTAATAGCCAAAATTCATTAAATGGGCACAATTACATTTGTTGATTGTGATCATTGCTGAAGAAGCAATGGTGACCCTTGATGAATTGGGCGATTGATCTTTACGGCAGAGATTAACTCTCAGTAAATAGTGGACTGTTAAAATTCCGACAGGGCCCACTATGCATTTAATGCCGAACAAACTTTTACTCACGCCTGCCTGCAATTCACAGATACTTACACACAAAATTAATTTGTATGTATATGTCTGTGGAGATTACGTTGCTATATATATGGGGTTTTGGCAAATGAAATTACTTTCGCCTAATCCAACATACAGTCTTGCACAAGAATAGCAAAAACTCTTCTTCAACCTCAGCAAATCTCTGTTAGTTTTTCTGCAAAGAATTACTAATCTCTCACCCAAATCTCTTTCTCGTTTTTCAAAAACTTAACTATTTAAAGAGATGGCTCCCAAACGTGCTTCTTCTCAGAAATTCCAAGCTACTACTGGTACTGCTGAAAAGCAAGTACCAGTGCTAGTTATAACAGACAATCGATTGATCGGAGAATTCGACCCTGATGATTGGACTTCAAATCACAGGATGATTTGGGGTGGCGCCATGATTGAAGAATACCTGGTTGTCGCAATAGAAAACCAGACTGACAGGAAGTTGGTACTTGATATGCTTGAAAAGGCAAAAATCAAGGGCTTTCTATCTGCTCTTCCCAGTGGAGTTTCTTCACTGGATGTTCTGGAGTTTTACAACAACTCCATAATTATTTCCAAGATCTCTGAAGGCACTGAAATAGTGTCTATCAAGAGCAAAGTCCAAGGACAAGAAATCCTGTTGGACGAAACAGCTTTCTGTGAGCTGTTTGAACTTCAAAATCTTGGAAAGGATTTTGAAATTGACACCAAGGATGAAGATCTCCTTGAAGGTGTGAAGCAACTATACAGTAATGTGTGTGATCTTGACAAACCAGACACACCCATCGACTTTAAGCTTGCTGACATAAGGACCATACATCTTTTGGTCCAGTGGGATGTGTTGGCATGTATTCTTCACAGATGCTTTGATGGTCTACAAGGAGGTGCTGACCAGATAAGCCTGGAATGCTGGATGATGATGCTCTTGTTGAGTCAACAAGACAAAAGGCTGGAAAACCCTTTTAATTGGGGGAAGTACGCCTTCATGAAATTTGTGAAGAAGATACAAGGCTTTGAGCCTAAAATCGTTAAGGGCCTTGCTGAGCCAAAAGCCACAGTAAGCTATGGACTGAAAATTTGCTACTTACTGGAATGTCTTGGCATTGAGCTCAGAGAGACGGCAGATATTGCCAATAGTAGCCTACTCTACAAATATATACGAGTATACCAACATGATGAAAAAGGTTACTGGATCTTAGAAAGGTTCCAAGAAGCGAAAGACTGAAGAGGTATCTGAGGGAAAAGTTGCGACCAAGAAGCCCAGAACTTCACGGAAGAAGTCTGCTGGCAAATCAGAGGGCACACCCATTGAGGTTGTCGATTCCAAGATACCTGACGTCGCTGCAGATGAACTTATCAATGAAGATGAACTCATCAATGCTGCAAAAGAGGCATCGGCTACTGAACAAGTAGATTCAGCAAGAGAAAGTGCCTTCAGAAATGTCAAGACTATTGCCGACAGCCTTGCTGATGAACTCATAAATGCTGAAAAACTTCAAACTCTTTCTGCAAAAGCAGCAGGGATTGTTGATAACTCTGTTCCAGATTTCAATGACGAATCGGACGAGGAGAAGATCCCATCCCCCAAGGTTGCTGAAAAAGTAACCAATACAAAGGGGAAGAACAAAAGGTCCAAAGTTGCTGAGAAAGCAACTAGCTCACAGGTTGCTGAACAAGAACCTATAGCAAAGGTTGTTGGTGCCAACACACCATCAGGGAAAGTCACGTATAAACAACTTCAAGAAGCCCTGATGAGTGGTGACCTAGTGTTCGTAGACGCTGATGTCAACACCACACTTAAAAATCTGGAAGAGCTCTCAACTACTCAAACTTCTGCTTCCAGACAACCACAACAACCACAACCACAACAGCCACAAGTGGTTGATGAAATGGTAAATGAACTCCATTTCGACATATCAGCTATGCAACATGCTGAAGAAAATCCTGGAAACAAGCAGGTTCCCCAACTCCTAGAGAGGGATCAAACTGAAACACTTGCTCAGAATTATCAAACAAGGGAGGCAACTGAGTCAGTCACTCAGGAAAGGTCTGAAGTACCAGAAACTTCAAACAAAGAAGCCATAATGGAACAGCAAGACCAAAGCATAGAAGGGTCACAAGTTCTAGAGACCAATCAGCCTGACAATGCTCAGGTAGCTGAATGGTTTAACTCTCTACTTGTGAAATTTTATGTTCATCAATCTTGTTACTTATAAAAAATTTCTTTGTTTTGGCTGAATTAGAAACAAAAGAACAAGAGGAAGCTGAAAAGCTTGCCTCAGAGACTGAGAAGGAGGCTACTGCCTCACCTCTTAAGGAATCTGAGCCTGTGCTACAGGTGATAGAGAATTCCCTAAGACATTACTTTTTAGATATTTGTTAATTCACTTAACTAATCAAGTGGATGTTTCTAATAGTCTCCAACTGAGAAGGAAAATGATAAGGCTGAGAAGCCTAACTCATCAGAGAATCAACCAGAGACTCGCAAAGTCTCTGAGGAACAAGTATCTGAGCCTTCTATTGAGAAGGTATTTATTTATTTCAGATATCTATATTCTATACGATATTACTCTGATCATTTTTTCTAAATACAACACTTTCTACTCATAGGCTCAAACAGAAGTAGAAGTTGCTGGGGAGTTTCCCACTCAATCCTCTCAACCAATGGAAATTGAGGAGGCCACCAAACCTTCATCACCTGAGAAAATACCAGAAACTGTATAAGTTTCTCTCAAGTATCTGAGCCTCCTACTGTGGAGGTAATTGACATCTCAGATATCAAACTGTCTAAGAATTTTTCTCCTGATAAATTTCTAAGTGTTTTGTTGTATCCTATTCTCAGGTTCAAAAGAAAGAGAGGATGCTGAGGATCAGACTTCCAAGTCTCCTCCTCATATCCAGATATCTGAGGCACCTGGAACCTCAGTAGTCCAACCCTCTGAGCCTGTTGCTGTTGCACAGGTAACACAGATACATGACTACTCTAAAACTCAGATATCTACACAAGTTTTGAAACTAATTCCAAACTCTCTCTTTCAGGCTCAAAATAGTGCCAAGGAGTCAAATGATGACTATGCAAACCTTCTTCCCTTCTTCAAGACTCATACGTTGCCAAAGCATATTCAATGCTTCAAGAAATGGCAAAGGTTAAGGTGCTCTGATCTCTCTGAAATACTGAGAATCACAGATCAACCAACAAGACGAGCACGAGCTCTTGACCTGGAAAACTATATCCACGCAATGTTTCCTACTGAACAATATCAAGTTGCGACCTTAATGCGTAAGGATTTTTCCAAGGAAGTGGCATACAAATTGGTGCAAGCCTTCAAACAGGCCGATGGTTAGACAAGATTGCAGATGGCATTCAAGCCAGTCCTGCCCCAGACACTACAATTTATTCCTTCTGAACAAGAAGAGGTTAATGGGCAGAAGATCACTATTCCTGAAGTGATTAATCTTGTATCTGAAGATGATGAGGAGGAAGAAATAGATTAGAATAACTTTGATGAACCTCCCTCTAACCATCACAAAAAGGATGATGATGATACGACGGACGATGATGCCCCTGTACCAGGGACAGGAGGAATTCCACAAGGAAACATTGCCTCGGCTGCTGAAAAGCACACTGAGAGGACATCACAGCAATTCCCTCCTCCATCTCCTCACAAATCCACCCATCCTTCACAGCAATCCCAACAACAAAAAGACACTACTGAACAAGTAGTTGAGCACTCTGAGGAAACAACTCAGAAGATATTAAATACTCAAACCAGAGCTGCTCAACTCAAACAACTGTTGGAAGAAGAGCAATTGCTACATCTTCAACTTGAAGAAGAGCTAATTAAATCCAGAGATAAGCTCAATCAACTACAAGATCAATACTTACAAGAGACAGTAGCTTACTCTGAGGTTAAAGAGCTCCAGGATGCTGTAAATGCTATTGCTAAGGAATTAGATACTGAAGAAGTATCTAAAGAAAAGCATGATGCTAAGGCTGCATCACCAGCAAAAGACATATCATCCTCCTCTCAGAAAGGAAAGAAGCCCATCTCTGAGATGGTTGCTGGACTAGAAAATCTTGAAAATTTCCAAGAGGATGAAGATCACTGGGCTGGAGACTCAGATGATGAAGAAGACAAGACTTTGGCAGCACACCACAATGAACACTTGACGGTTTCTCATCTTAAAAGGAAGCTAATTGCTCCAGAAGTTTTCAACAAACTGCCAAATGTCCACTCCCATGAATACATGAATAGATACCAAGTTTTGGCACATCTTAAAAGGAGATGTCTTCACAAAACAAAGATGTAATTGCCTCCGTCCCCTCAGAAATGAAGAAGTTCACAGAACTCATCACTCAGAGAACAACTAGTATGGTTATTGCTCAGAAGGATCTGGGAATAATAAGGGACGATGATATTTCATTAGCTGAAAAAGCTTTTCATGAGGCAAGTTACACTGCTGGAAAAGCAGATGCCATACTAGGCCCATTGGCAGAGCTCACTGATAAGGAAAATGGACTTATCAAACAAAATTAGGAGCTCAAAGCTGAACTTCAGAAGTTGGTCACTGCCTACAACTACTTGCAAAGGAATTTTGAGTCTTTCTCAAAGCTGAACTTCAGAAGAAGGCCAAATCAAATCCCTGGGCAATGAAGAAGGCTGCAAAAGTCTCACAAGAATTAATCTTGATGATGATGAAGAGACTGATGAAGATGAAGCTCCTCTTCACAGAAAAAGGAAAATTGATAGCCTGACTGAGCCCATAGCTGCAAAGCCTTTAGCAGCTGAAACACCCTCTGGAAATATCAAGTCAATCCAGGGTGGTTCTTCAAGCAATCCCCCAAAGGAGAATTCTAGACAAAGAAGGAACAGGCTGAGAGCTGAACAAAGACAAAGTCAACTTCCACTCAGGCCAGAAGAAGCCAAAATTGAGTATGTGAAGAATGACAACAATTCCTCTGTCTACAGGTGCATTAATCAGAAGAATGGCTACTGGATTCTGGAACTCAAGCAGTTACTGGTAAATTCAAGGTTTCCAGAACCAATCCGTAAACAACTCATGGCATGGAGAAAAGACAAGCCAATCTTGATTAACACCAACCACATCAAAGCATGGTTGGATTTTGAAGTAATCAAAGAACAGAATCCATGAAGAAGGACCTCTCTGATGAATGTCCTTATGAAAAGCCAGATGATGTGCACAGAATTCCCAACATTATTGGAACAGGCACAAGAGCAAGACTTGCGGTGGAACCCTATGAGTCCTTCTACTTAACTGAAGATCAATACAAGGGTGACATAAGATATCTGAAGATCATTTATGAATACTTCAAGCTATCAGATATCAGAATCGAGCATGCCTGGAAGTGGGGAAAGTATCTGTGGGTCAAGCATTTTGTCAAGAGAAATCCCACCAAAACCTACAAGGAAGTCTGTGGATTTGCCAGAGACACAGAGATGATTGTCAGAACTCTTCTCTATGACTACTCTGATGATATCAAAAGGTTTGGTGATAGGAAATTTCCAGACTGATCCATGGAGCTGTTTTGAAGACTTGAAGATTTTTTTTTAAGACTTGAAGACTTGTCATTTAGAATGTTCACTTGGAGCTTGGTAACTCCTGTTGTTCTATTTGACTAAGTAGTTTCTGTTATTTTGCTGATTGATCTTTTCTGTTAAATCTTGAAAAAGTTATATGTAAGCATTCTCTGTATCATATCTGATGAACTTACTCTCAGATATCTTTTTATATAAGATAACTTGTCAGCAAAGATCACACCTTGTGATTTGGTTGATGTTTACTTTCTGTACTTAATTATATGAATTAAAAGATCATAAGAAATGATTAAGTGGTGGATTGTTTCTCATCCAGACTTGTAATAGGTCAGATAGTCATTGTTGACTGATCAAAATGGGGAAAATTTGTTAGGAATATCTGTTTAGATTTTGATCAGCAACCTAATGACTTATCTTAGCTCAGAAAGGTGATTAGTACTCTTAGTTCACTTGAACATTGTAAAAGAAGAAACTCACTAAGTATGATAGTCTAGCAAATCTTGTATAGGATGTTAGGTCTCAAAATGTAATTTTTATTTTCTGAAGCTGACCAAGAAGAAGGCGTCCAGCAGGAAAAGTTCAACAAATTTGAAGATTTGAAGACTGCACAAGATTGCTGAAAACAAAGGGTTTTTCAGATGCCTATGTCCAGATATCTTAAAGAAACAAGTGTTTCGAAACACGTTGCAAAAGATATCTGAGAATAAAAGGTTTCTGAGACGAGGAAAGTGCCCACAGATATCTACACTCAGATACCTTGGACATATGATACGCTTCTGAAAAAGAAACATATTATAACAAGTTGTTTAAACAAGTGGTATCTGGAGCTATGATGATCTCTGGAAAAAAACGTGCAAAGCCTCAGAAAGCTTGCATAGTTCTGTTGGCACAATAGGACAAAGTATAGTACAGTGCATTAAATGCGCAGACAGAAATGTCTGAACAAAAGCTGTAGCTTCAGAAGAAGAAAACAAACCTGCTACAGTACTATACTCAGATATCAATAGTTTGAATTTGATTTAAGTCTAACGGATACTATTCAAACGACACTCAAATTCATCTATAAATATCAACACTTAGACTGCTTGAGAACTTACTTTTAGAACACACAGAACACTGAACTTATATTGAATACTCATACAAGCTCTCTCAAGCAAACTACTTACTTTCAAGATTTCTGTTGCGACCAAAGCTCTTGATTCTAAGTAGCACAAAAGTTCTAAGTGTCCTGATCCTTAACGAGCATTGTTATCTGTGAAGGAGTTGAACTAAGATTTCATATCTAAGATTCATTCTTTGGAACACTTACAATAGACTTGGGTCAGTAGAGAACAAGATACCATACATTGAAAAGTGTATTAAGTATACTTGATTCATAGAGCTATCTGAATAACTGAATAAGTTATTTAAGAAGCTCACCTGACAATCAAAACCAAAACCAACACCTTAAACGGCGTGGAGTACATGAAGTACTTAGTTTGGAAAACTAAGGAATAACTCCGAGGTTATTGAGCACAGGAAGTACTTAGTTTGGGAAACTAAGGAACAGCTCAAAAGGTTTCTGAGTACAGGAAGTACTTGGCTGTGAAAGCCGGGGAATAACTCAGGGGGAACACTTGGTTGGGAACCTAGTGTATTTAGGAATCAAGAAAAGATATCGGTAAGGTTACCTCATTTATCTTAGTGGATTCTAGGTCTGAGAAAGACCGAAGTGGATTAGTTGAAGGATTACGCCAGCTTCAGATACCACTATAAAAAGACTTGTGTTATTTACTTTCTGCAGCTTATTACTTGTTTTACTTAGATTGCAAAGTACTTACACTTATCTTTCTGAACACGTGCACTTATCTTAGAAAAGTCTTCCGCTCTCTGAAATTAAGTATCAGATATCTTCACAGATATCTGAGAAACTGTGTTTATCGACAAAAGTTTTAAAAGACTATTCATCCCCCCTCCCCCTCTAGTCTTTTACTTTGCCGTTATCTGGACCAACACAAACTAGACGATATCCTTTAAAAACTAGAAAATATATGCTGAGCTATGAAATTCGTAGAAAATATTCTGTAAAAACACTAAACAGTTAATAAAAATTGTCTAGATAATTCTACAGTTCAAAAACACTATTTTTTCTTCGATTGCTTTCGTTTCTTCAGGGCATTTTCTTCAAATCATCCAATGCAAAATCTTTAAAATCATCAGCAGTAGCACGTCTCTTAGATCCTTGAGAAGCTTTTGCATCAACAGCTTTCTTTGCTTCTAGCTTTTTCAACTTTTCTTTCTCCTTCATTTGCTTTATTGCATCTTCTTTGTTATATGATGCAACTTTCGTCAAAATATCAGATCTCATACGATTTGCGTCAGCAAGAATAAGAGCTGAGCAAATTTCAACACGAAGGAATTTCCGACGATTCACCTAATATACAAAACCAAAACAATTAACAACACAGCCTGAAAAAGTGTGATCTGTGGGTGTGGTACAAAGGCACAAACAAACAAAAAAAGATTAAAAACAAAGCATTAAAAAGTATGATCTATGGGGATGGAACAAAGGCATGAAAAGTGTGAACTGTCAAACAAACAAGCAAACGATTTTACTTTAAAAACTAAACAGGTATTAAAATTAAACAATTTCAATAAAAAGCTAAACAATTTCAAGAAAAAACTACAGACTTAGGGAAACTAGTACGTACTTGCATTAGATCCTTACAAGGAAAAAAAGTTCCTTGGAACAGCTTCATATGCTTCATCAGAAAAACACCACAGTCAGAAGTTCCAAGTCTACCAGTCCAATCAAGCTTGACAATTTAGTTTTCAAAATTAGGAATAGAACTAGAAGCTGGATGACCAATACGGCGAAAGAAGGTCTCCATTTCACATCGCTGTTATATCAAAACAAAAGAAAAAATGTAAGCAACAAAGCAACAAAAAAAAAAAACCCACCCAACAACAAAAAGAAAGGAAAAAAAATTTAATAACAAGATTTCCATAAGAACTTACCAATATAGTCATTAATGTATTAACTTCTCCTTCATCTTGAACTACCATATTATCAAGATATTGAATCTTCAAATTGTCAGAATTAACAACACAACATGAAAAGTGTGAATTGTGGGGATGGTACAAAGGCACAAAGAACTGCAAAACAAACAAAAATAAGATTAACAACACAGCATGAAAAGTGTGATCTGCGGGGATGGAACAAAGGAACAAAATTAAATGATTGTACTTTAAAAACTAGACAGGTATTAAAACTAAACAATTTCAATAAAAAACTAAACAATTTCTGGCAAAAACTAAACAATTTCTGAAGAAAAATTTTAAAAAATATACCATTCGCACAGTACAGAGAGAATTTCCAATGTCCCCAAGCTGATCCTCCACCTACACATCAAGAAAACCCTGTACTTCTTTCTTCGATTCATCTTCATCATAAGCCTCCTCTTCCTCTTCAGTATCAAAAATCCCAGCAAGATTGCACCAAGGTTTCTGTAAAATACACATAAATAATTACATACATAAAACTTAAACTAGACACAAACAAATATAAACTTGATAAAATCACACAAAAGCTAAAAAAAAAAAAGTACTTACAGAGGTTTGAAGTCCAAAACAAAATCTGGTCATATTACCATCATTTACCCTCCTCTGAAAATCATTCAACACAACTGACCAACAATCAATCACACTAAATGTAATGTAAACTCTAGGATACATGCTCAGGATATCCTCCGCATTCAAGTAAAACTTTTCAGTCATATTCACAAACATTTCATCTGACCTGTAGAAAAAAGAAGTGGAAAAAAAGGATAAAATTATAATCAGTAAGCTAAAACCATAAAACTAGACAATAAAACCAGAAAACTAGACAATAAAACCCTAAAACTAGACAATAACAATAAATACTTACTCCGGAGCTTGTTCACATTGAAAGAAGCAATAATCAACCACTTCTTTTGCAACCTGATTCATTCCCTTGCAAAAGAATCCTTCTTCATATTACTTGACACATATTTAACATCCACTTGTGGTGGCCCAATGTCCAAAGAGAACCAACCACGTTCATCATGATAAACTACATCATGTTCTGTTTCATCCTCATCATCTTCATTCTCATCATCCTCTACATCAGCATCATTCTCATCCTCTTGTATAACATCATTCTCCTCCTCTTGTACAATACCATCCTCCTTCTCTTGTACAACATCATCATCCTCTTCTTCAACACTACTAGCATAAGCTTCCTCTTCTTCAGCATTTCTCCCATTATCATCCTGATTTCTAAAAGCATCATCATCATTATCACTGAGGTTCATCTGAGGCTCATTGGGGATTAGACCTGCCACGCTAAAAAAGGATAAAATTCTAATCAGTAAGCTAAAACTAGACAATAAAATCATAAAACTAGACAATAAAAGCATAAAACTAGACAATATATATTAAAAACTATACAATAAAAGCATAAAACTATACAATAAAAATATAAAACTAGACAATAAAACTATAAAACTAGACAATAACAATAAAAACTTACATCAGGACTCGTAGCTACATTATCCCTGGCAACTTGGGAAGATCTTATAGTATCAAACATATAAGTAATGTTTTGATTTGCTTCAGCTTGAGAAAACCCATGACTGAAGCTTGGACAGTCATTTCTCAACATCAGGAAGTACATGGCCACCATGTGATCTAACTGATTCAACTCTGTAGGATCGGACCAAAACTTCTGAGTTTGTGATACTTCTTCTTGTGATGCAGATGCAGACTCCACTTCAGGCACTTTCAGTGTTTTCAAAACATGAGCAGAATATGCGTGGAAAACAACTTCCACGTCTCGTTTTAGAAATTGGAGCGCCCCATCCATTGCCTACAAATATAAAAACCAGTTTACAAACAACAGTAATTAAAGAAAAAACTAGACAATTACATTAAAAACAATGACATTAAATAAAAACTAGATGAAAATCAAGAAGTGTTAAAAACTATACAATAACATTTAAAAACTAGATAAAACATGCAAAAAACTAGATAATTACAAGTATAAAAATACATGAAAAATAGAGAATGACTTACATCGTTGGAACTATTCTGAATTTCCACATCAGTACGAACACCATCAGGAATAGGATATCTGATGCATGGAACAGTGCCATCATAATTAAGCACACCAGGCTTGAGTCTCTGCTTACTAATTGGATACCAATCAACCATAAGAGAATTCCCATATCCAATATTCTTCTCTTTTTCAAACCTCTCGGACAAATTCTTCATTGTCCAATGTTGGATAAGGGGAAGTGCAATAGAATCGGCACGACCTTGAAATGGGAACCTATGAAGATAAGCCAGTACAAGCACAACTACACAACCATGAATATGGTTTTGCGTAGTTGACTTGTATTTAGAAACTGCATCACAGAAAGTATCAACCACAAAACCACACCAATCCACATTACGTATAGAAGTTACTCTCTCCAACTGAGTAACAAGTCTTATGTCAAGAGTATGGCCTGCAGTTGGTGCTAGAAAAATGCCACAAGCATAAAGCACAAAAACTCTCTTAAAATCATCCCCACCATCCTTCAAACTCAACACCACCTTCAAAACATCAAACTCGACACCACCTTCAAAACATCAGTAAGTCTCACATCCGCCTTTTGATCTTTAATACCAAACTCATCCCTCCAGTTTTTTCTCAACTCTGCATCAGCAATGTAGGCAGCATCTTTCTTATCAGCATTCCTTAAGTTCTGGTAACACAACTTCACAGGAAAACCAGACTTCCTAGGAAGAAGAAAAATATCTTCAACGTCTTCAGCGGTGATATGGTACTTATTCTGCCCAATCGTCTGAATACGTGTTTCTCCATTAAACCCAATCGTCACACCTTGTCTCTGGGCATCATTCAACTTCTACAACATGTCAACCATCAGTTTTACAAAACCCCCAGGCCTGTATTCTTTTTTCATACCTTGCTCAACCTCCACAATATTTTGGCTGACACGAACTGTATTCTCAACTTGCTCAGTTCCAGCATCAGCAACACGCAGACCCACCTTCACGCGTTTAGGCTGCCTCTTATGCCTTGGCTTAGGAGCCATTGGAACAATCATCTTCTTAGATCCTTTAACAATACAAATAGAAACACATTAAAAACTATATGAAAAACTAGACAATACATATTAAAAACTAGATAGTTCAACACAATTGCACAACAAAAATATATAACATAAAAAACTAGACAAAAATCCTTAAAAACTAGATGATATATCTTAAAAACTATATATCATGAAAACTAGATAACATATGGTAAAAACTAGACAATATGAACAACAAAAAGCTGTAACATGAAAAAGTAGACAATATATATTAAAAACTAGACAGTTTCACACAAAACATCAGAAAATTCAAACAAACAACAAATCCCCGCCAAAAACATACAGTGCACACAACTACACAACAAAGCTAAAAAATCATAAAAAGTAGATGATACATCTTAAAAACTAGACAATACAAACTACAAACTAAACAGTTTCCCACAAAAATGTTCAAAACAAATAGGCATGACCATAAAATTCAACTGTAAATCAACAGATCTAGCAAAAACACTCATATCAAACTCAGCAACACCACCAACACATCAGAAACTAACTTACCATGCCTGTAACATAAAATTCAATTACGAACCATAAATGCAACTAAAAAACACTTACCCATGCCTCTTCAAAACACTAACCGAACTTCGAACAACATGAATCAGATCTAAAAAACCACTAACCTATACCGGAAATAGGATTACGATGAACAGGAAGCTCCGTGTTGACTTGATCAGTAGAATTCATGTTCGATTCTACCATTTAATGACTAACAAGCAAAAACGAGACGAAAATAAAGTTAAAATCAACGGAATCAGCAAAAACGAAGCAACAAAAAGCAAAAACGAAGCAACAAAAAGTAAAAAAATGATTGAGTTTCAACAGATTACCTGATGATCACCGATTCAGCAAAAACCAGAGAAACTACACAAAAATCGCTCGAGAAACTGAAACATACATCACCGATTCAGCAAAAACGAAGCAACAAAAAGCGAAAACTAACTCAAAAACACATACATTACCTGAGGATCGCACAATGAAACCAGAGAAAACCACTCCAGATACTAGGGTTTTGGAAAAATCGGAGGAGAAAACGGCCGAAAATGGAAAAAATAACCGGAAAAACCCTATAGACAACTACAAATTCAGCATAGACACTATCACCTAAAACATAGACAGTTACATGTTAAATATAGACAATTACATGTAATAGCTAGACAATTTTAGTCTACATATAAACAACTACATATTTAGCATAGACACTATCACCTGAAACATAGACAATTACATGTTAAATATAGACAATTACATGTAATATCTAGACAATTTTAGTCTACATATAGACAACTACAAATTCAGCATAGACACTATCACCTGAAACATAGACAATTACATGTTACATATCTAGACAATTTTAGTCTACATATAAACAACTACATATTCAGCATAGACACTATCACCTGAAACATAGACAATTACATGTTAAATATAGACAATTACATGTAATATCTAAAAAATTTTAGTCTACATACAGACAACTACAAATTCAGCATAGAAATTATCTTCGAAACACAGACAACTACATGTTAAATATAGACAGTTTCATGTTAAATATAGACAATTACATGTAATATCTAGACAATTTTAGTCTACACAGATAGCTACAGTTTCAGTATAGACACTATCGTTTTTATTGCAAATCATAGACAATTATATGTAAAAACATAGACAATTATAGAGATAGACAGTCACAGGGTATACCTTCATGTGAAACGATCTGCAAGTCTTCCTCATGAGTTGGTGTTGATGTTATCACGGAATCGCCTTCGTTTCCATAAGATACAATGGTTCCTTCAATGATTCCCTCCATATTATGAAAAAATCTGCTTGAGTTTGCTCGATTTCAACTTTTTTTTTTGCCATGTTTCAAATCGATTTCAAGCTTCTTACGTTTCCATAAGATCTCGTCGATTTTTCAGTCCAGATTTGGTGTCTCAGAGTTTTCCAGCAGATCAATTTGGTGTCTCAGAGTTCTCGAGTTTTCCGGCGGATCGATCTTAGAGAGAGAGAGGGATCGAGCTGACGAGAGAAAATCGAGGGTAGAGAGAGAAAATCGATCTGAAAATGGTAAAAGGAGCTGAAAGATGGTAAATTCTATATTTATACTCGACCCATTTTTAATGAATCCAGGTCAAAAGATCCGCGAGAAATTAAGTCGAAAAACAAGGTATAATTGTCTAGTTTTAACGTTTGAAGTGGACTTTCGGGACTTTCCTATATATAGGGGTATTTCCCAAAACGTACTCTAATTTTTTTTACAAAATTTGTTATTTCGTGTATACGGTTGTTATTGTTTTGTCAAATTGTTTACTCATTCACATTAATTTCCTCACCAAGGGTAGAGTTCTTAACGATATCCACATGAGTCGTAGAATTAACAAGTTGCACAGCGCCAAACGTTGTTGAAATTTTGAGAACAAGAAGTCACTAAAAAATCACGAATATAATTTTGTTATGCTATTTACTGTCGAGCATTTCTGATGCTCTTGTAAACTTTGTTATGTTAATGAATGTATTTTTGCCGTTTAAAAAAAAACTAAAAAATCACGAACATTAGAAACACTCGAATTGATAAATTATAATTCTAAAATTTGTACACAGATGTAGGCTACGGCGTATTTATATAACGATTTAGGTGGTGCCTAGTTTTATTCGTCTTTGCTATACCCATGTTCATTATATGAACAAAGTTTGTTTGTGCTATCTCCGTTTTTCATTGTTATTATATTGAACCTAATCACCAATTTGCTGATAAAATTTGATACTGTCATTAAGCTGTACTTTGTTTCTCTGGACGAAAAAAAAAAGAAGACATTTGTTTCAGCAGTTATGTTTGAATGCTTGCTTATTTTTACGTGTAGGTGATAATTTAACCATTCCGATGGCACCAAGTGTGAGAGAAAATTGGATAACAATAGCTGGCTTGAAAATTAAAATAATACAACATTTTCTAACCGGTGTGTATTTTTAATAAGCATGGAATTAAACGCCTACGTTGCTTTTGTGTGCAACCTCTAATTTTCATATTTCTCTATGAAAACTCCCCAGGCATCAGTCCTCTTATACAATCGTCTGAAGAACACTATATCCCCATGTTGTGTGTCATTTGTTGTGATAAACCCATTGTCCCATTCCATCCTGATACTATCCTTGCACTGCAATTTGTTTTCTTGCAAACAATTGTATATGAACGTTTACCGGGTTGCTTTAGCTTTATGGTGGTTACGGCCATCGGCACATAGTTCTTGGCCCAATAGTAAGATACTTCCTGTGTGTACAAAAATCATATCAGTGATATGTTAATTGTTTATTGTTATTTCAAAACCACATACGTCGTGTTGTTACCTGGCTTGTCACTTGCACAATGTCTTCACCAATTTTAACACTGCAAACTATAGAACTGCAGGCTGATTCCCATTTCATTATGATAGTAAGTGCATGCTTGGGGGAAAAAAATTGATATGATGAAGAAGTTTGTAGCTACAAAAGAAAACCTCTCTTATATGTTGGGAGCATGTAGTAATATTCCAATGCTCTTTTGGGGTTCTGATGATTCAGCAAGTAGCATACTTGTATGTGTTGCTTCCATCATTAAAGCAGTAGAATCTAGGAACATTAAGATTAATCCAAAGTAATTAATTTGTCGAGAATACTGTTTAGATTTTAATCAGTAAAACATAATGACTTATTTTAGCTCAGAAAGGTAAATGGTACTCTTAATTCACTTGAAAATTGTAAAAGAGGAAGCTTACTGAGTATGTTAGTCTAGCAAATCTTGTATAGGAAGTTAGGTCTCTGAATATAATTTTTATATCTTTAAAGAAGACCAAGAATGAAGCATCCAACAAAAGAATTCTTTTATTGAAGATCAGAAGACTGCACAAGATTGCTAAAGACTCAGGAAAATTGTGTTCTCAGATACCTTGGCTCAGATACCTTTAAGAAACTAAGTGTCTGAGAGACAAACGTTTCAATAGGTTTCTAATGCACTATAGGTCACTGAGAAAGGACTTGCAAAGCCTCAGATAGCTTGCATTGTTCCGTTGACACTACATGACAAAAGTTGGTACAATGCATTTATTACGCAGACAGAGATGTCTGTGCAAACGAGGAAATCTTTGAAAAGAGACAAAGCTCACGGCCGTACTAACTTCAGATATCGTTAGTTTGAATTTCATTGAGCCATACGGATACTAATTCAAACGGCATGATTTTCAACTATAAATATCACCACTTAGAATGCTTGAAAATAGACCTTGAACTACATTGAACATATCTTACACTCAAGCATACAAGACTTCTGCCTACTTACTCTCTAGCTTACTGTTGCGACTAAAGCTCTTCAATTCTAAGTAGCACAAAAGTTCTAAGTGTCCTTAACAAGAATTGTATATTGTGAAGGAGTTGAATCCAGGAGATATAGTTGCGACTATTACTTGAGATTGATTCTCTTGAACATAATCAAGACTTGGGTCTATAAAGAACATGTTACCATACATTGAAAAGTATATTAAGTATACTTGATTCTACAGAGCACTCATACATAACTGTAGAACTTATTGAGAGCCTGCTCACCTGACAAACTACCATAACCAAACACCAACAGGCATTGAGCATAGGAAGTACTTAGTTTGGGAAACTAAGAAATAGCTCAAAGGTTATTGAATAGAGGAAGTACTTGGTTGGGAAAACCAGAGAATAACTCAGGGGGAACACTTCGTTGGAAACCTAGGGTTAAAGGGATCAAGAGATAGGATTTTGTGAGGGGAACTCAACTTCTTATCTTAGTGGATTCAAGTCCTGAGAAAGGGCAAGTGGATTAGTTGAAGGATTACGCCACCTTTAGATACCACTATAATGCTTCGTGTTATTTACTTTCTGCACTTACTTTCTGTATTCCTTACTACTTGCTGAGTGCTTACACACATTATAGCTTGCTGAGCACGTGCACTTATCTGAAAAGACTTCCGCTCTCTGAGACTAAGTATCAAATACCTTCACAGATATATGAGAAACTGTTTTATTGTCAAAAGTTTGAAAAGACTATTCACCCCCCTCCAGTCTTTTACTTTGTCGTTATCTCTACCGACAAGTGGTATCAAAGTAGGAGGTTCCCAAGCCTTCTGCACTAAACCAAGATCCTAGATAAGTGCCCACTAACCGCTTACCACCTGCACTTGATTTGTTTGTTTAGTGTGTTTACTGCAGGATGTCTTTAAGCGACGCTCCCGTTCTCAAGCCAGATAACTATGAGGAATGGAAGAACAACATGATGCTTCACCTGGAAGCTATCAGTGACGAAATGATCGAAGTAATAAAGAATGGCCCCATTGTCATTCGACAAGAAAAGCAAGTCATTGAAGTTTCAAATGGTCGAGATAAGGAGCCCGTTGACATTGATGTTGCTGGTTCCTCCACACCTGGCACAACTACAAGTGCTAGACCAACTGGTGAATTTGCATATGAACCATAGCCCAGACAGCCCTGGACATCGGAAGATTCCAAGAGAAATAGGCTAGATGGTCAAGCAAGAAACATCATTATTCGTTCTACTCTAGACCACATACAGTGCAAACTGTGGTGTACAAAAACGGCGAAAGAGGCCTGTTCACTGATTGAAGAAATCTGTGCCGGCACTGAGAAAACCAAGGAAAACAAGTTCGAATTTTTGAAGTTTATATTCCAAAACTTCAAAGAAGGTCCCACTAAGACACTTGAAGAACATGATTTCAGGTTTACAACACTGATGAGTGAAATGGCTGCACTTGGTGAAAGTGAGAGATATTCTAACTCTGAAAAGGTTAAGACTATCGTGTGAAGCTTAAATCAAAACTGGGAACACACTCAGTACTTCTATTTCAACCAATAAATGCCTAACATCATTCTAGTAGAGCTTTTCTCACACTTGGCAACTGTCAATTATGAGACAAAGCAAAGAGGACATCTGGCTCCTGAGACATCGCAGAATGTTGCTCTAGTAACTCAAGGTACTTCTGAAAAGAAGGATACCAAAGAAATGACTTAGGAGAACGCTCTTGCTATAAAGCATATGAGAAAATACGTCAGTCAGGAGATTGAAAGAAGAAGGGCCAAAGAGAAGCTGAAAAAGCATCTATGTCCCAACTATCACCAGTACAAAAGTATGCAATTGACTAGCTCGTTGAACAAGCCTGCTCAGCAAGCATCGAGTACTGAGGGAGCAGAAATCAGAAACAATATCTGTTTCTATTGTCAGAAACCTGGTCACTTTAAAAGATACTGCCCACCTTATAACAAGCTAAAGACAGGTGACAAGAAAGACAGGAGAAATTTCAAGAGAGGTCAGAGAGCTATGCTCACTGAAAAAAGGAAAAAGATTCAAATCCAACTGGATGTTCTTGATCTTGACTCCGAGTCTGAGGATGAAGACTCTGATGATTCTAAACTTCCATCACCAGAGTTGTGTGGCATCACTCATGAATTGGTTGACTTTGGTCAAAAGAAGAAGGAAATGTGTGGGGTTGCTGAGGAGATCTATCCAGATTGCTCCAACATTGAGCCATGCCTAATGGCTGATGAGGTAACCACTATTTCTCGATTTATAAATTATGAGAGTGATGAGGAAGGAATCAAAGATATCGAACACCTCAGAAAGGAACTTGATCTTTATGAAAGAGAATTTATGGTTGTCCAATCTAGAACCAAAATTCTTGAGGAAAAAAAGAAATCTCTTGAAAAGGAGCGTTCACAACTGCGAAAGATATCTGAGACAAAGGATGCTGAGAATGCTTTTCTATAGGCACAGATAGCTGAGACTAGAAAGTTACATGAAGAGGAAATAGACACACTTCAAACGAAGTGTGAACGTCTTCTTTCGGATAATGATGAACTCAAAAAGAAAGAATTATCCTTCAAATCTTATGCCAAAGCTTGTGACACTCTCACTGAAGTACACTCTTACCTAAGAGATACCTCAAAGAAAGGAGGACTTGGGCTAGACACACAAACAAATAGTTCTACCACTCTGAACAAGAGTGATGAAAGAATGACATTTGTTAGTAGTCAGCAAGGTGGTTCCCAAACAACCTATAGCATTGGTCAGAAAGCTAAGGTTGATGACAAAGGAAAAGCAGTCGCGACCAAGCCTTTAAGGGAAAAACAAGTCCCAAAAAAACTGTTGGGAAAGTTCCTGTAAAGGAACAATACACTGAATAACCACCCACAGTTCTACGTCTCTCAGAAAGGGAAGATTGCTGGAGCTGGCAAATTCTCTAGTGTCACATTTTCTGGAAATAACGACCCAGAGACTAGTAAGACTGCTTAGAGGAGATCTCAGTCGGCACCACGTGCTCGAAATGTCAATGTCTATAAAGCCATCAGGTAATAGCTTGCTCATGATTACAAATTAGGGCAGGAACGATGGATGAAAGCTAGGGTAACTCAAAGAAATCATCAACAGTGGAAGAAAGAACAAACCACAAGCAATCTGAATGCCAGGGCTAGAAGAAATCTGAGAAGGAAAGGTAAGTTCCTGGAAAAGCAGATTCTTCAACCTGACAGGTATCTGAAAGCACGACGAGGAGCACCAAGGAGCACACCAAGAAGGAAAATAGTTCTTGATAATAATTATACTAGTCATTTACCTAGAATTCCTCCTTATGTTCCTGTTAGACAAAAGAATGTCCCTAAGAAATTCATTCAAATATGGATTCCTACTGGGAGATACTTTAGTCTAGATGGTTCCATTGTTGGAATGAAAACCTAACTCCGTATTTCCTGTTTTGTGCAGAACAATTCAAAGAAGAATCCAACGTGGCACTTTGATAGTGGATGTTGGAAGCACATGACAGGAGACAAAGAAAATCTGGTTAACTACAGAGTATGTGGTACAGGACCAGATATCAGGTTTGCTGGAGGAGAAGTGAATCCAACTATAGGACTTGGAGATCTGAAGTTGGGATCCCTAACAATCACTGGAATACTACATGTAGAGGGATTGAAATATAATCTACTTAGCATGAGTCAATTTGCTGACAAGGGGTTCTCAGTGAAGATCAAATCAAATCTCTACAAACTGATTAGCAATGAGTTAAAGTAGGTAGTCTTGGTTGCTAGGCGAAAGGAAGTCTCTATGTTACTGACTGGGCATCTGTCACAACTGAAGAATGCCTCGTGGTGAGTCAATTTGGCTACACTGAAGAAAATTGGCTATGGCACAAAAGAATGAGTCACTTGAATTTCAAAACTCTGAATAAGCTAGCCAAGAAAGAGTTGGTTGTTGGATTACCTAAAAAGGCATACAGAAAAGATGGTGTATGTTTAACATGCCAATTAGGGAAACAAGCCAAAACATCTTTCAAGTCTAAAACTGGACATTCCAGTGTGAGGCCACTGCGACTGTTACATATGGATCTCTTTGAGTCCTCAGTAACTAGTTATGTAGGAAAGAAGTATGGTCTGGTTGTTGTAGATGACTACTCAAGATTCACTTGGGTTGTTTTTCTTAAACTGAAATCTGACGCAAGGGTCGAGATACCAAGCCTGCTGAATAAGCTTGAAGTCATGAAAAATGACAAGGTATATGTGATCAGAATAGACCATGGTACTGAGTTTGTGAACCAGTACATAAAAGAGTTTTGTACTTGCAATGGTATACAACATCAACTATCTTCAGTAAGGACACCTCAACAAAATGGTGTTGCTGAAAGGAAGAATTGGCAGCAAGAACAATGCATGCTGACACTGAAATAAGTGAAATCTATTGGGTTGAAGCTGTAAACACAACATACTACACTCAAAATAGATGTTTGATCAGCAAACACCATGACAAGACTCCCTATGAGTTCTTGATTGGTAGACCCCCTAGTATCAAACATTTAAGGGTGTTTGGTAGCAGATGTTTTGTTCTTAATAATGGTAAATAATATCTAAGAACATTTCAACCAAAGGCAGATGAAGGAGTATTTCTTGGTTATTCTATGAATAGGAAAGCTTACAGAATCTACAACAAAAGGACACAAAAGATTGAAGAATCTGTCCACGTAGTATTCTATGAAGGAAACAAGAAAGTACCCTTGAATGAAGAACTCTCAGATAGGTTCAAAGAATTTATGATCAAGGATTCTGAACAAGAATCTTCACAAGGAAATAATTCTGTCATTCACATAGAGGATGAGTCTGACGAAGAAAGGCAACCATTGCCAAGTAACAACTAGATGACTCTAAGTCATGATGAAGAGTTTCCTATGAGTAATCCATAAATGGATCAAGTCACTGAGAATCTTCATTATGAAGAGGTCTCTGAGCAGGAGGTTGATGAGAATCCTGTCTCAGATACCCAAGACACTGAACAAGTGTCAGATATCCCAAGCACATCACATGTGCCAGATATCTTAGATACTGATCAAGTAACTTATCATAATCATAATGATACAGAAATGAACCAACATGATAATGATCCTACTAGTTCTAAACCCATTATAAAATGGATAAGAGATCATCCTGCAAAGGATGTGATAGGTCCTTTAGACCAAGGGGTAAGAACTAGGAGAGCAATTGCTGAAAATGCAAATTCTCTCTATGGATGTTTCATCTAAGATATTGAACCTAAGACCATTGAAGATGCATTAAAAGACCAAGATTGGATCTTAGCAATGCAAGAAGAATTGGATCAATTTGAGAGAAACAAAGTATGGAAACAAGTTCCCTATATTGATGGAATATCTGTCATAGGAACTAAGTGGGTTTTCAGAAACAAGATGAATGAATCTGGTGAAATAACTAGAAACAAAGCAAGGTTGGTTGCCAAGGGATTAATCCAGACTGAAGGACTAGATTTTGATGAGTCATATGCTCGAATTGCAAGATTGGATGCAATGTGACTATTTCTAGCCTTTGTTGCTCATAATGACTTTAAAGTTTACCAAATGGATGTCAAGGGTGCATTCCTAAATGGTGAACTTGCTGAGGAAGTCTATGTTGAGCAACCACCTACTTTTGAGGTTCTCTCAGAAAGTAAGATGGTCTATAAGCTTCAGAAAACTCTATATGGACTTAAACAAGCTCCAAGATCATGGTATGACACTTTGGCCAAGTACTTACTGGGAAGTGGATTCAAGAAAGGAGAAGTTGACAAAACTATTTTTACATTGAACCATGATGGGAAACTACTCTTAGTACAAGTTTATGTTGATGACATAATATTTGGATCTAAGGATAAACAACTTTGTGAAGACTTTACTGAGCTCATTAAAAGTAAATTTGAGATGAGCATGATGGGAGAATTGAATTACTTCCTAGGGTTGCAAGTCAAGCAACTTAATGATGGAATATTCATTAGTTAAATAAAGTATGTTAAGGACATGCTCAACAAGTTTAATCTAAAGCCTTCTGAAAAGAATGCTAAGATACCTATGAGCATTGGAACCAAGATGACCTATATTGAATCTGATAAGAGTGTTGAAGAACACAAGTATAGGAAATTAATTGGGTCACTACTATACCTTACAGTAAGCAGACCAGATATTCAATATGCAGTTGGTGTATGTGCAAGATTTCAGACAAATTCAATGTAATCACACTATAATACTGCTAAGAAGATTCTAAGGTATGTTAAAGGTACAGTAGAAGTTGGATTGTGGTATCCAAAAGAGAGTGGCTTGAGTTTAGTTGGCTATTCAGATGATGATTATGCTAGATCAATGCTTGATAGAAAAAGTACTTCAGGAACTTGTCAATTCCTTGGTACTAGATTGATATCATGGTTCAGCAAGAAGCAAAACTCAATTGCTACCTCAACCACAGAAGCAGTATATTGCTGCTAGGTGTTGTGCTTCACAAATCTTGTGGCTGCAACAACAACTTAGAGACTATGAGATTAATGAAGAGAAAACTCCCATTTTATGTGACAACACAAGTTCTATTGCCATAACTCAGAATCCTAAATTTCATGCAAGAACAAAGCACATTGATGTTAGACACCACTTCATTTGAGATCATGT
The DNA here is from genome assembly GCA_026545765.1 of Plantago major. NCBI lineage: Eukaryota > Viridiplantae > Streptophyta > Magnoliopsida > Lamiales > Plantaginaceae > Plantago > Plantago major. Next base: position 43,035,544 of record CM048841.1, read on the forward strand.
TGAAAAAGGCAATATTGAGATACTCAGGATTGGTACAGAAGACCAACTTGCAGATATCTTCACAAAGCCTCTGGAAGAATGTAGATTCCTAACTTTGAGACATAGTCTTGGGTTAATGAAACTACCAAGGTGCTGATCGGTCACTGAGATGGGAACTCAGTATGCCAACAAGAGAAGAATAAGGCTTTCTGAGAGAGGCACTTAAAGAATGAAGGAGATATATGAGAAGGGAACTCAGATATTAAGGCTAAGTTTAAAAGTTGGTTAAAGAAGTATCTGAAACGGGTATTCAGATACATGAGGCCACTGAGCTTGGGAACACAAAAGAAGAGAAGTTGACCAATAATACAATCTGTTAGAAGTCAACTATCTCTTGTGTTTTGAAAAATTTCCATTCTTGTGATAATTTTCAAATAACACTGGACGCTTAATTAATAAGCTCAGAAACCAATTTGTCTCCTTGTTACAGGTTACTGAGAGTCGAAAGTGACTCAGATAGATATTACTCAAATAGCATTAATTGGGCACAATTATTACATGTGTTGATTGATATCACTGCTGAGAAATCAATCTCAACCATTGAAAAAGGGCGCTTGTAATTCAACGGATCAGATGCATCCATTTAGCCCACTAGCACAGAAACCCAGTAACTGGCCCCACTAGCATTTAATGAAAAACCGGTTTTTCACCCACGCTTGTGCAGATTGCGAGATACATAGATACATAATTAATCTGTATCTGTGTACTTGTATTGCTATATAAAGGAGATTTTGGCAAAGACAAACACTTTTGCCTAATCCCACATTTTACCTAGCACAAAAATAGCAAAATCCTTCTTCTTTTCTCTGATAATCTTCTCTGAAAGTGTCTGTAATTCTACTAAGTTTTTCTGGAAAGAATCACTTAATCGAATTCGACCTTAATCTCTTTCGGTCTTACTTCTCTACTTCATCTATTGAAAGAGATGGCACCAAAAAGAGCTAGATCCTAGAAATCCCAAGTGTCCACATCTGGAACTACTGAAAAGCAAAATCTAGCGATTGTGGTGAAAGATCGAAGAGTCGTTGAAAATTTCAACTTCTCTATGTGGAATCCCAACTCCAAAGTACTCTGGGGAGAAGTACTAGCTGATGATTATCTGCTCGGTGCTGCAAAGAACCAAGCAGATATTAGTCGTGGGCTTGCTTTACTTGAAAAGGTAAATATTAAGCACTTTTGATCCGCAAAACCCACTTTTGCATCCAACATCGATGTGTTGGAATTCTGCAACAATTCCACCATCATTGAAGAAGATGGCACTGAAGAAGTGCGTATCACATCGAAGGTTCAAGGTATTGACATAAACCTTGATGTAAAATCCTTCTGTAATCTCTCTGGGTTACCCACCCAAGGTACTGACTACTACCCATATACCTCGTTTAAGATAACAGAACAGTTCTACTCTCTCTATATGAATCCTGACAAGGATGATACTCCAAATACCTTCCACAATGAGATTGTTAGAAGAAAAAATCTTGTCGAACCTTGGGATGTGATAGCCCTCGTATTGCATAGATGCTTTGATTCAAACCAAGGAGGAGCTGACCAGATAAGCATGGAAGGATGGAGAATGCTGGCATTATTAACACTCTGGAAGAGAGAGAGATACCCTTCAACTGGGGGAAGTATATCATTCTGAGATTTGATGACAAACTTCAAGGCTTTGAGCCTATAGTGAAAGGTGATCTTGCTGAGCCTAAGCGTAGTATCAGCTTTGATCTGAAGATTTGCTACATTCTAGAACATCTTGGAATACAGCTCAGAGGCAAGAAAGAAATAGCAAATAGTGATCTTATTTGCAAATGCAATTATGAGCTCAAGCAGAACCAGAAGAAGCCAGTAGAAGATGTTTCTGAGGCAAATGCTGTGCCAAAGAAGAAACATAGAACTGGAGGCAAGAAGAAAGCATGTGCCACAGAGACCACCTCACTAGTGGATACTGACACGAGGGTATCTGACTATAATGTTGCAGATACCACTGCCCCAACTCAAGCAACACACCATAGTGCTGCAGGTACCACTCTTGATGTCGAGAGGCTAGATGCGTCCGAAGCTATAACTGCTGAAGAAGCAGAAGATTTGATCTTTGACCCATTCTTGGAAAGGAATGAGGTTGCAGATACAGTTCCCGCATCACAGGTTGATGAGAAGTAACCATGTCCAGAGGAAACACTCTACCAGGGTCATCCACACTGCAAGATATAAATGATGCACTGATGAGTGAAGCAGACGTACTTGGTGACACTGCCAATGCATCAGTACTGAATGGTGTTGCTGATCTGGAGAGAACTATCACTTATGTTCCTTCTCCATCAAGATCCAGATCACCACAACCAAAACAACCACAAGACTCCCAGACTTCTGATAATCCAGGAGATGATTACTTGGTAGAAGCATATGAGATGCGTCAGGGATCTGATGGTGCTGTTCAGTTAAATCCTGTGATTCAACAGGTTTCCCAACTCCAATATTGGAGGGATCAATCAGGGGAGGCAACTGAGCCCAGAACTCAGGAAAGGCTTGAAGTGCCTAAAACTTCAAATAGAGATGTTGTCAAGGGACAACAAGACCCACACATGGAGCAACCACAAGTTCCAAAGACCAATCAGCCTGATATTGATCAGGTTACTGAGTGGTTTAACTCTTTACTTGTAAAAATTCTATGTTTACATGTCTTGTATCTTATTGTTTAATCTTTATTACAGGCTGAAAAAGAAATAAGAGATCAAGAGGAAGCTGCAATGCTTGCCTCAGAGACTGAAAAGGAGGTTCCTACAACCTCTGTACCAAAGGAAACTGAGTCTGTGCAATAGGTGAATTAGTTTTCTGAGGCACACACTTTTCAGATATCTGCTAAAATCACATAGTATCTAACTCTATGTTTGTTTCTTAAAGGCTCCAACTGAGAAGAGAAGTGGTGAGGCTAAAAAGGGGCTGCGGTAGCGGCTGAATCTTCGACTGGTACATGGACAACTGTGTGGACCGACGGACTTATCAGTCTTGATCGTTACAAAGGACGATGCTACCACATTGAGCCCGTTCTTGGAGAAGCAGATCAATATATCTGTTATGTAGCTTACCCTTTAGACCTTTTTGAAGAAGGGTCTGTTACTAACATGTTTACTTCCATTGTAGGAAATGTATTTGGATTCAAAGCCCTGCGTGCTCTACGTCTGGAAGATCTACGAATCCTGTTGCTTATGTTAAAACTTTCCAAGGCGAGTTTGAAGTTATAAGAAAATCGGCGGGTCAACGGAATAGTCCCCCGGCCTCTAATATTTAGATAAAGGATAGTGATTGGCACTGTGATACATAATTGCTTAATTCTTCTTATATTTAAAGTAATTTGTGTATCTACCCCAACAATACTATTGTTCCGTACCATTATGAAAGAAGATCCGGGTAAGATATGCACTTCCTCGGGAATGAAAAAAACCGATCTACTTTCATTTAGTATTTTGGCTTGCCTCCTCGATACTCAATGAAATCCTCTTTTTTGAC